>JAOVVI020011977.1:0-12421 GCA_028571085.2 Nepenthes alata | reverse complement strand
AAACAATATTCAGATCTCTTAATTAAGTTAGATTTTGTGGCATTTAGTTTGCTATGGTTTAGTGATTTATTTATATTGTCGTTGGTTACTTATTCCTTATAATATTTTGAGAGTATGTTACGATTATTCATTTATTTGGAATAGTAGTCTAGAAAGATTTTGTGAACGAATGTTATTATTATTGCATATTATTCTGGTTATGGTTGGATTGTTTGATAGATTGTCAGGCCACGCTAAAAATTTAGGGTTTGTTTGGTTATTAAGTTTTATTTGGGATTTAATTTTTATAAGTTATAATTATTTTGGATTATTTTTAGAATTTACTTGGATCCGAGGCCGTGACATTATGTATTTCGAATGAGCATTTCTTATAAGAGAATACAACTTCTTTATTAACTAACAAGTACTTAATAATTAATAATTATTATGTCTATATCTGTAAAGTATGAATCATAAAAGATTATTTCAATGATATTTAATTTGATTAAATTGATAAATTTTTTAGATTAGTTAAAATTTTTATTAAAAAATTAAGTATTGGACCAAAATAAATTAGGTCAAATGGCGCTTTAATTAGGTATACCTAATTCACACTTGAATGCATATTAGATGTTATGTCCGTACTTAATTTGTGTCCAAGTGGTGTACGTGTATATTTAGACCTGAATATTAGCTCCTAATGCACAATTGATGAGAGTTTGTGTGTAATACGGATTTCGCCTCTACGCCTAATCAACGCTTAACCGGTGCACATACGGTAATTTTCTATAAAAGGCCTATTGGCCAATTTTGCCTCATTTGTAACTGCGATTTGAGGGAGGAGAGTGAAAGAGGAAAAGAGAAAGATGAAGAGAGAGAAGGAATGAGAAGATGAAATTAAAGAGAAATCAAGTAATCTTTTAGTAAAATCAAGCGAAAGTAAATGCATCCAAATATTTTTTTCTTTTATTGTTAATCTTTTTAATAATTCGTTGAGTATTTCTTGTGTTAAATACTTATACATATATTATTTTTATACATAAAGTGATTATGCTTTGTATACACGTGGTTCCAGTCCCATTACATGAAATTTTAGCAAGCACATATCTTAAATTTATAAAATCATATTTAAATACTAAAATTTTTATATAAATATTATTAAATATCTTTAAATTTTTTTATATATTTCTACATGTCTAGTTTCTAAGTCGTTATTTTTGTATGTTTTCTATTTTTGAAAAAATTATAAAATTATATAATTTGTGTTTATTTTGTATAATTTCATCATAACGGATTTTCAACTAATATATTTAAGTTCTTACATGACAACGATTCTTCCTTCTTATTTCTACATATTACATATTTGGAGACAAAAGTGATAAAAACTCTACTTTAACGTTGATAAGAGAAGTTAATTTCTTCAATATGAGAAAATATGTGTATATTTATATATTGTGTAGAATTTTTAATTTTAATCCAAACAATAACTATTATAGATAATTGATAGAATATATTCAGACATATTTTAATATATTATTAATATATTAAAAGTCAAACATAATATTTATTGATTAAAAAAATTACTGTTGATCCCAACTATAAAGAATAATATGTAGTTGGGCCATCCATGAATTGTGAGTAATTGCATATAACTTTAATTATATAAAAATAATCATAATTTAAATTTTAATATTTACTCTTTGTTGGTAAGTTTAGGTGATTGTGAATAGGCTGATGAAGTTGACTCGATTTTTGGCGGTCAGGACGACGTTTTTAAGAGATAAGTTGGCACATCTATACATTAACGAGGTTATAAGATTGTAAAGTATTCCGATTTTGATAATTTTTAATCTTGATTTGTGGTTTGTGTCTAAATTTTGGAAAAGCTTGTATAAGGAGTTTGGTACCTAATTAAACTTTAGTACGTATTTCACCTGTAGATAAACGATCAATCGAAAAAGACCATTAAGATTTTAGAAAATATATTGAGGGCATCTGTACTAGAGATAAAAGAAAATTTGGATAATTATTTGCTACTGACAAAATTTACATATAATAACAATTATTAGTTAAATATTAGGATGTCCCATTCTGAGGCTTTATATGGATGAAGATGTAGATCTCCTATTAATTGAGGAGAAATTGATGATCGTAGATTTTTGGACCCCGATATTCTTTAGGACACTCCCGATAAGATTAAAATTATTCGGGGTCAATTGATTTTTGTCCCATCCAAGTGGCGCTTGAGGAGCGTTCGAGTGGCGCAGAATACCATGGGCTTGCATACGAGACATGCCCGAAGCTGCGCTCGAGCATTGAATATCGTGTGGCTGGCGCACGAGACCTATTTGAGTGGCGCTTGAACACCATTTAGGGTATATGAGGGGTATTAGCACCACTATTTGTCATTTTGCGTGGGAGAAGGTAGAGAGGAGCGAAGGATGAGGAGGAGAGAGGAAGAAGAGAAATGGACGATTTGGGTATCCTTTTTTCAAATTTACTTGGTAGGAGGTTGGGCAAATATCCTTATGCCCTATTATTGGTCTGTTTTAATATCTAATAAACTTTGTGTCGTGTCTCATAACTTGACTTTGATATTAAGACTTAATTAATATTAATTAACTAAATAATTGTTAAATATCATACGGAAGTGAGTTCTACATCAATACTACAACCAGCCACAAATAAAATAACACATCATTATGCACAGGACCTAAACATGTGCTACGTTATTGTGTGACTTTGATACCAGCTCAAACAACATTATGTCGGATCTTAAGTAAAGATTAATGTCTGTGTAATACCAAAATCAATCAAATAACAACATGCGGAAGCAATTAAACATCCTTAACTTGATCGAAAAAACTAAAATTATCAACAATATCAGATTGACACCAAAATATGGACATACGATACCCAAATCATAATATAATACCCCAGCGGATCTCAAACCAAATATAATATGCTGTTTAGAATTAAACATTACCTAAAATACATCAAATTGTATCATTCAACGCGTTCTAAGTTTATCTAAATAACCAAAACCTTAGCTAATATCATCTAAAACTGTCTAATCAAATAAAATACAATATTAGACTCACTAATTGTCATTTGAATGTTGTCCAACCAAAACATAATACAATTAATATTATTCAAAATTATTAAACGGTAATAATCATTATTAATTCATTACTCCAAAATCATCTTATCAGCTCGACCCTTCAATTCTTATTGCCCGGTAAGAACTTGTGCACTTTATTTAAAGGGTTAGTAAAAATAATAATGTAATACCCAAATCACCATTTGATTTAAATTGGATATATTTATTTTGGGATAATTTAAATATGATAAAAATTAATTAAATATTATAAAATTTTGAATGAAATTGGGTTGATTGGTTGCCACCCAATGCATACTGATTGGATATTAAGAGAAAAAGAAAAATAGATATATAATATAATATAATAATATATTAAATGGGGGAGAATGAGTGCCGCATGCAGGAGAAGGAAAAGAAAAGAAAAGAAAGAGAAGGAGGGAGAGAAGCAGTGTTAGCGCCCGTGGCGAAGAGAGTAATAGCTCACTAGGGAAGGTTGGCGGCCATAAGAGGAGACAGAGGCGGCTATGGTGGCTTGTGGATGAGGCTATGCAACACGGCAAGAAAGAGAAAGCACATGGGTGAGAGAGAAAGGGCATGGCTAGATAGAGAAAGGCACAATTTGAGTTCTTTGGAGTGTCATTTCTTTCAATTTGCGTAGTATAACGTTAAGACAAGTATTTTCTTACCATATCCTTAATTTGTTTTAATTTCTAATGAGTTTTGATAATGTTTGGAGATTTTACTAGTATACATATATTTTTATATACTCCAAATTTATTTATTATAGACATGCATATATATTTTACAAGTTATTTGATGATTTTATACAGGTATTTGTGATTTTAGGGGGTTTTATTATTTATGAAAAAATTCAAACGATATATATCTATATTTGGATATTCGTATGTTGTGGAATGATGAACTAGGCCTTGCGTCAGTCCACACGCATGCTGCCAGGGGCGAGGTCATTACGGGACCATAGCAGTCTAAGACCCTGGTGGGTCGTTTTGCGATCCAAGGCATGAGATTTGTATGGTACCGCTCCCGACGGGGAGGCTTAGTCCTGTTGGGGACGTATATGATATGTAATCCCCTTCCGCTAGGAGGAATGTTTAGGCATATTATAGTTGACCTGTCCCACTATATATTTAAATAAAAATTATCATAAGAAATTGATAAAATTTAATATATTAGGATATCCTAATATATAACTAAATTTGAGGTTACATCCAAAATCACGGGTGGTAAAATATAATGAGCAAGTTTTTAGTATATGGGAGACAAAGTATATGGATGGCCTTAAACTATTGACCTAAATTGTAGTTGGGCCTTGAGCTATTGTCATAAAACACAGCTGATATAGTCATGGTTATTAGACGAGGGTAACCCTTCCTTAAATTGGTCTAATAATCTTTGATTTTTTAATTTTGTGTATACTGTATATTTCTACATGTATTTGTATAGACTATAATTTGAGATACATGGATTTGTCCATGGGTGGGCAATAGAAATGTCTCATACATATTGATGTATATGAGATATGAGATTTGGATTCAAACGGTAATATGTGTCCCACATGGATATGGTAACGGTCGTAATTTTATGATGTGACCTTGGATCGTATGATATGATATCGTTTATGATATTTGACCAAATTGCTAGTTATTATAATTCTATCCCAGAGGGATTATTTGATAAGGATAAATATTTAGTACAAGATATCTCTTCGATTTTCAGAGATTTTACAAACCTTGTGTTTTATTTTACGTGGTTGTTAGGTGATATCCATTTTTTTTGATTTATTTGTACTGATTTATATGATGATAATATTTGTTGAGTTATATACTCACGTTTTTATATTTTATTCATACAGACTAAGGGCTTAGATATGCTTGTCGAAGTTCGGACGTGATCTGGCGTGACATATTGCTATCGATGAGTAGAGATGTTTATATTGATTATGTTCCAGAGTTTTTGGGGGTGTATTTTGGTTGTTGTGTATGGCCGATTGTGGGTCGTGGACCATGTATTGAGAAATTATTGGATGATTATATTATGTTGATGAGTTGTTATTATATTGGATACATCCCTTACGATGTATGGATAGCAGGTCTTATGTATAATGTCCAGATTTATATCTGATAAGATCTTGTGTTGGTTTGATACTTTGGGTCCTATATATGTATATTTTGTCACATTCGGGTCAGATTTTTGTTATCATTGATATTTATTAGAGTTTTATATTATTGTGGATTATTATTATTGATTTACATATATTCTGATCTTGGGACGTGATAGCAGTGGCACCAGAGAAAAGTTATAATGAGAGATGTTTCAAGTCATTTTGAGTAAGAAATTAATAAAATATTTAACATAATAAGTGCAACTTATGGTGAAGAATGGAAGTTTGGTTCATAAAGTTTTAGGTTTGAATCAGAACGTCGATTATTTGGCAATGATGGGTTACGCGAATGACATAATGGGTGGTCTAAACCAATAGTCAGATGAAATTTTCGTTGCTATATGGAGGATAGTTAGTTAGGGGCAAGATATACCGCCATTCGAATGATTAAGAATGGTTTAGTTCAAAAATGTTTTTAGAAAAGTTGATCCGATTGAGGCTAGAATTGAGTTTCAGCAAGCAGAGAAGTGTTAGAGGTTTTTGGTTGTTTGGTTGAAGATCCACAAGTTGGAGAGTAAGGCAAGCCAATGATGGGCTTCTTGGTGCTACATTCCACTTCTTGAGATATTTTGTAGAAGTATTTTTGGAAGAGTCCCTCTCCATTTGGGATTCAGAATAGTAAGGAAGGTAAATTTAGTTGGTGGAGGTAAGAGAATAATTTTGTAGCCTCTAAATTGTGTATTTTTTTAATTTCTAGAATAAGCTTTGATGATATCTACCTCTAATGGGTAAACCTTCATCTGCAAGATTGTGAACTCCAGTGTCCGGTTTGGATCTGTAGATATGAATGGTTGATTGCTTAAATTTTATTTGATGTGCTGGATTTTAATGTGAGATTAGGAGTGATTTGGTTAGCAAGTCACGGTACTAGTGTAGATGATTTTGGTAAAAATATTTTGATTTGTAATATGGGTTGTGAATTTGAAGTATGGAGAAGAATTAATCGAGAGGCAACATAATTAATATTGTTTTGCCTGTAAGTTATTTAATAAAGATGCGTGTCAAGTTTGTTTGGCATGTGTGACTACATATGAAAGTCATTTTGTGGTCATTATAAATTTTTTAATTGTATGGTAATTCAAGACTATTTCTTAGAGGAGAGGATTAGCTTGGATCATCTTCTAGTTGGTAAATTCATGTTGCCATTGAAATTGTGTCGGAATTGGCACTAATTTTGAAGACCCCGCATAGAATCGATAAAGAATTGATCGAGTGTTTTGCTGTGGGGTACTTCAATGCCTTTGTATTGAGTAAGATGAATCAATGAGGTTATCTATGGATTATTAGAAATTTAATTTGTTTGAGAAATAAATTGTTTGATAAGCAAGTATTGGGAATTAATAGGTGATTTATTTGATCAATTGTAATGACTCGATATTTTCTAAGCCGATCTATATTCGGAGTATTGTCAATCAAGGATGAATTGGACGATGTGCCTAAGGCAGCCTTCAGAATAAAGGTATGGCCGTTATGAGCTTTGGTGATACCTTCAGGTTTGTATTTTTGTTGGCATCTTTTGTGAATCTTAAGAATCAGATCTTTTGACCATATTTGGGTCTATTTTATGATGGCTTTATTGATAGTGTTTTAATTTGTTTAAAGAATTATGAGAGGCATGGGGTCCATTTGAGGACTGTGACATAGTTGTGAAGGGTAGTCAGCTATTTGCCCATTTGAGGAGATGTGAGTTTAGTTGATGAAAGTATTATTTTAGGTGTGTTATTTCTTTGATGGCATATTTGTGGATTTGCAGAGGATTAAAGTAGTAGCCAATCGAAAAAGCTGTCGAATGTCGCAAGGGTGTACAGTTTCTTGGGTCCAGCTAAATCTGTTAAGCTATTTGTTGAGATTCCTCGAGAATTGTAGTATCTGTGGGGCGTTTGGCTCTAAAGTGATCGATGTCTATTGAAATGATGATTGTCAGGAGAGCTTTAAAGAAGTGAAGGGCCAATTGTCGACGATGTCGATTTGGTCGATCCCTGATGGATCAAATAAATTTGTGGTAGGTTGTGATACTTTTGAGGAAGATTTAGGGTTGTGTTTTGATACAGCAAATTTGAGTGGTTGCCTATAAGTTAAGGCGATTGAAAGTTTGTGAGAAGAGTTACTCCACCAATGATTTGGAATTAGCGGTTGATGTCTTTACTTTTAGGATTTAGATACGTTATCTGTTTGGACAGAGAGTTATGGTTTAATTTGATCATAAAGGTTTGAGAAAATTATTTTGTAAAAAGGAGTTGATCGTGCAACAATGTAAGCTAGCGAATTACTTCAGGGCTGTGATGGTGAGAAGTGGTCCTACTCAAGGAAGACGAATATAATTGTCAATGTCTTAGATCGTAAGTCTTCAGAATTGATGTGTCATTGATGTTTCATGGAAGTGTTGGAAAAATAAAGAGTTACCCTATGTGATTGCTCTTAGGAGGATCGAGAATGGCATTACCGTGTCTCCAAGTGCAGTTTGCAATATTTGGAAGAAATGAATTTGGGTGATGAGCCATAATTGATGGGTGCTTCGTGTTTGAGGGAGTTGCCAAAGTTTTGTGTAGTGAGTTGTGAGCAAATTTCAATGTTCAAATAAGTGAGATGCTTTGTTTTGGGAAAGGAATTGCATTCTAAATGTTGAGATTTTGAAATTATAAAATGAGAAGCCTCCACGAATTTGGTTTTGGGTTTGCCGAGAATGGTGAGAAATATGGATGCAGTTTGGGTGATTGTGGATCAACTGACAAGGTCGGCCCATGTTTGCTGATTCAAATAATGTGTTCGAGGGTGAAGTTGGCTTTTCAATGTGTTATCAAGATAATAAAGTTGTAGGGCATTCTAGCTCTGAGGTTCTGATTGTGACCTTAGATTTGTGTCATAGTTTTGGGATAAGTTCGTATAAGAAATTCGGTCACCAGGTCGAAATTTGAAGTAGGGAATCTGATTTGAGGACCTCAGTTTTGGGAGATGAGAGATAATTTGGATGATTCAATTATCGCTCGCCGAGTTTGCTTGCAATAATGGCTATTAATCGAGCAACTGGATGGCCTCTTTTGAGGCTTTATATGGGTAGATAATGGATTGAATGTCTGAGCAGATTGATATAGTGGTAAGCGGAGGATTCTGGCTGGTTTCTGTGGTTAAGTGAAGGTTTGGTTGAGTTCTATGATTTCAGAGGAGAAGTGGCAGCCTCGGTTGGGTCGGTATGAAATCTTATGGGGTAGAATGAGATTTTTACCGACAGAGATGTAGATAGGTGGATCCATTCTTAGCCTATATGTATGTTGTTTAGGAATTAGAGTTGCATTAGGAGTTTGTGCTACAGTGTCTCCTATTTTCGTTTTGATCGGATAAGTTGTGGAGTTAGCGGTGAACAACCCTTACTAGGATTGGACTCCGAACGAAGCTCCCATTTGTGGAAGAAGATCTTGTGAAGATCAGAGATAAAGTCCTTTTTAGTCAAGCCGTCATGAAGTTGGATGCGATCGAGTAGAGCTTCAGCTGATTGGATGAAAGCTCGGGAGCAATTGAGGTTATCAACAATTATAGTGGAGTTGGAGTGGTCTAATTTATAAGAAACGTAAAAAATTCTTCACCTAATGGAGTGTCGAGTTGATCATGCATCTTGTGTCTGAAGAAGGAAGCTAAGAAGAAGAAGCCTTCAAGATTTTCTTTTGAGTTGACCTCGAACAGCGAGGAATTTGATGGCAATTTGGATGATGATGGATAAGCTGATGAAGTCGACTCATTGCTTGCCAATCAGGATGTCATTTCCAAGTTAGACTGTTGGCATATTATCAAGACGAGGAGATTGAAAGATATTCCAATTCTGAGGCTTCTAGCTATGATCTAAGGTAGATGATCAATTAGAGTTGCGCTGTAGAAGCATGTGGGCACGATCGACAGTTATAAGATTTGATTTGAGATTTGAAGTAAAAGATCAGATTTACAATCCGATTTGAGGTTTGATGTGGGCAATTATATGCCTCAACGGTGTCTCCAAGGAAAGAATTTTGAGGTTTTCAGAGGGTTGGAGAGATGACCTATGGGTTGGCTTTATTTTGGGTTTGGTGGATCGATATGATGTGTTTTATGTATGTATGATGAGAAGATATGTGAATAATCCTTCGTATGTGATCGTGTGAGCTGTTGTTGATTTTGAGGAGCTGTTTTGTGTTGGAGTTTTGGCTCAAATTTTGAGATAGAAAAGATTAGGTGTTGAATATCAGATTTTTGGAGGAATCATTTAATCGAGAGGGTAAGTCTAGGAGAATCTCCCTATCTATTTGAGGTTTGAGATGCATAAATTTTGAAAATTTTTGTATGTGGGGGAGAGTTGTAATACCCGAATCCTTATTTGATTTAAATTAGTTATATTTATTTTTGGATAATTTGGATGTGATGAAAATTAATTAAATATTATAAAATTTTGAAAAACATTAAATCGGTTGGTTGTTGCCTAGGGCGCACTAGTTGGATATTAAGAGAAAAAAAGAAAGTAGACATATAATATAATATAACTGAAATAATAATAATATATTAAATAGGAGAGAATGGGTGTTGCGTGCAGGAGAAGGAAAAGAAAGAGAAGGAGAGAGGGAGAGGTAGAGGAGAACAGAGAGAGAGGGAAATCGTCCGTGCAATGCAAGGGAAGAATGAAGGAGAAGAGAGAAAGTGGTGGCGTGATGCAGCATTGGCGAAGGCGGCGGCGTGACGTGGCATCGGTGAAGGCGGCGACGCGAGGAGAGAGAGAAGCGTCGACAGTGTGTGCAGCGAGGAGAGAGAGCTTGTTGGGGAACTTCGGTGGCCGCGAGATGAGGCAGAGGTGGCGGTGGTCGTGGGTGAGGCGGCGCACTGTGGTAGGAGAGAGAAAGTGTGTGGGTAGAGAGAGAAAAGGCACAGCTAGAGAGAGAAATGCGCGATTCGATGCTTCAGAACACTCTTTCTTCTGATATATGGCGGATAAGATTAAGGTAAGTATCCTCTAACCCTATCATTAGTCTGATTTAATTTTTGATACGTTTTGATTATTGTTTGAAGATTTTACTAACATGCATGTATTTTCATATATGTCAAATTTGTTTATTGTGTATATGTATGTACATCGGACAGCCACATTCAGCCAACAGCCACTCAAGCGGCTCTTGGGTGGCCTTGGGTGTGGGGGTTCTATTTTTGACACCTCAGGCGCACATCAGGCCTGCGTTAGGCACACTCGGGCTTGCATTAGGGCTGCATCAGGCCTAAATTAGGCACAAGTCATCCGACTCAAATTTTGACTCTTTTGACCCAATTTTTTACATATTTTGATTTCAATTTTAATTATAATAATTTAATTGATCATAATTATCATAATTAAAAGGCTCGAGCCTTACACTTTCGGTATCAGATTTTTAAATTTGTGCTTTTACGATTTTGATTGTATTTATGAACCCTCCATCTAATTTAAAACACATTTATTTATTATATTTGATATAGATAATTGTTGAGTTTTGTGTTCACATTTTTTATTTTTTAACTTTTCAGATTAATAGGTTTAAATACAATGTAAGAATTTATACGTGATCTAACTGCAGCTCATTGATTTTGGTGAATATTATTATTTTGTTTAATTTGTATTGGTGTAAGTTGTATTTTGGGTATATGCGTTCGGCCAATGTAGGCCTTCGAATATGTATATATATTAGGTATATCCCTCCCTTACGACATTGTGTAGTAGGTTGCATTATTTTATTATTTGGATGAGCATTCGGTGAGGTCATGTGATGAGTTTTGTATTTTGTTCATTATTATTAGATGATAAAATTTTACGGTTTATTTGTTTGTAAAACCCGAGTTTAGGAATTGTTATAATTATTTTGGAATTTTAATTTTTATGAATTATTATAGTCAAACCAGTTTTGATCCAGGTTCATGATACGAGGAGCGCTTGAGGTGGTGCTCGAGTGCGAATTCCCGTGGAAGTCATGCTCGAGGCGGTGCTCGTGCACAGGAAGGTTTTGGTGCAGTGCCTAACGTGGGTTTGAGAGGAGCTCGTACATTGATTCGGCTATATAATGAGCGATACACACTATTCGGTCATTTCATGTGGGAAAATAAGAGAAAGAGGGATAAAGAGAAGGAGAAGGAAGAGAGAGTAAGAGAAGAAGATGTAGTTCTAAATATTCTTTTATCAGATCTATTTAGTTTGAAGTTGAGACAAGTATCTTTATACCTTATCTTTGGTCTATTTCTATTTTTGGTTATTTTTATTTACGTTTGGTGATTTTAATATACATGCATGTTAATTTATTTACCCTATTTGATTTTCTCATACATGCATGTCCCTTTTACCAGTTATTTTAGGGTTTTGCTTTGGTTCTATTAATATTTGAGGGTTTTACTTATTTAGTAAAAAATAGGTACATATTTTTAGATTTTATCTTATGTATTAGGATATTTGTATAGAAAAAAGTGATGAAAACTTGTATCGGTCCATGCATGTGGTATTCACGAATTGTGTTTCGGGTCGGGCTCTATTTTCATTATGCGATTCAATATGTAACCTTTTTGAAGGAGAAAGTTTTGTGATTTGATCTTCTCGAGTTGAATCTTCGACATTTTCCACCATATAGGAAAATTTTTGTGATATGTGATATAAAAACCCTCTCGATTTATATTTTATGAGAATTATTATAAGAAATTGAATGGAACTAATATATCAAATAAACCTAAGCAGTACACTTATCATCTATGGGTGGCAAAAAAGTAGTATTCGATCCCATCTATAGAAGGTACTTTGTAGACAACCTGCCTATGGGTCTAAACAGTAACTTATGGTTTAAAGTTATTGGGTATACATGTAACTTTTTTAAGTTAGTATTTTGGTATTCGATTCTCTGATTTGTACATTTTTCAATTTTTGATATGTTTTACTTGTATTAATTGACATTTGAGGATTACGGGTACATTGCAGGGTGTTCAGACGCAAAATTAAATGAAGTTTCATATGTCTTTTGTGAGTATCAGCTTTATATTTGGATTATACTTATATCAGACGTATTTTGATATTGTTTAGGGTGACGGATAGAATGATGATTGTATGTTGTATTGCCAATGAAACAATATTCAGATCTCTTAATTAAGTTAGATTTTGTGGCATTTAGTTTGCTATGGTTTAGTGATTTATTTATATT
>JAOVVI020011976.1:0-12421 GCA_028571085.2 Nepenthes alata | reverse complement strand
ACACAAGGCCACTCCGGCCTAATAATGAAACATGCACTCCGGATGTTATGCCACTCCGTCCTCAAATTGGGCACTCCAGCAATTGTTGAACTGAAGGCACTCCGGTCACAAAGGAAACATGGCCATTCCGGCAATTGTACTCCGTCCAAAAAAGAGTGGCCCGATCACAAAGCCATTCCGTCCGACAGAGAAAATGGGCCCAATAGAGCCATTTCACTCCGTCCTTCAAGACGCAAATGAAAAGCCACAAAAGCCACTTCGGCTTTTAAAACCACTCCTGCATTAGAAATGCAAACTGCCATTCACTCCGGTCTTTTTGGAGAAAACCACAAATGTCACTCCGGCTTTTAAAGCCACTCCGGCTCTTAAAAAGCAAGTTGCCACACCGTCCTTAAAGGGCACAAGGCCACTCCGGCCTTAAGGGGCACAAAGCCACTACGGCCATAATCCACTCCGGTCAAACCAGAGGAGCAAAATGACTCAGCAATACCAGCACATGCTTCAGCACAATGTCACACAGTAGCCATTGTTAAAGGCCACTAGGACACTGAAAGCAAATAGCAGTGCCATTCCAGGAAAAAAAACACACATGCCTCCAGGCTGCCTCAAGGCACCGGCATCTGTAGGTTTCATGCATGAGAAGTCCGGTTTTTTGCAGCTTTACGCCACCACCCAGACTTGTACTGACGCCAGGGTTCAACAGTCGGGATCTTAAAAGCATTGCCGTGAAGCCCAGCTAAAAAATCAATCAGATTACTATTCAGGAAACCCGGCCAATTTAAAGCCGAATTCAGCAAGGTAGACAGGAATCCAAAAACAACCTTCTCCTCCTCTGGAGAGAATGAGGCACTATGGGCTTGAGAGGAGTCAACCGTGAAAACTAGTTGGAACGCCAACAAATAAGCATCATGGGGAAACCCATTTTCCGCCGCAGCTGGGAAGGCAGAGCGGAAAATACTAAAGTTCTCATCAGTTAAATCCTGCCAGCACTTGTCCAGGAAGTCCTTTACAAGATTCGTATGCTCAGCATGGGTGACTTGGAATAGTTGACGAGCGCCGTCTGAGTCCATGAGCTGCTGAAAAGCCAAGTACAGCGGATCCTGCTCATCGGGAACCACATCATCTGAACCAGATATAGGAGTCTGATCGACGATCAGATCCGCGACTGGGATACTGCCATCCAGATAAACCTTCTTGTTCAGAGAGTATTTTTGAATGATTCGAGATATAGATTCAGGGGTAAAATCAGGATCAACCCCCTCAAATGGACTCGAAACGTGGGAATCCGGCGGGGCCTCAGGCAGGACAGCAGCCTCATGGGAGACCCCAGCAACAGAAGTAATTGAACCGGCAACTGAATCACCCTCAATCACACCAGACGGACCTGGAGCAGCTCTAACAGGTGAGGAAACATGTGCCAACACCTCAACATCGCCATCCACCACAGGGAGAACGACACCAGCAGAGAGGGGGGCACAACAAGGCTCCTCTGCAGAAGGAACCTCAAATTTCTCGTCGGGGACACTCAGCAGAGAATTATTCCCCTCAACTCGATCTGACTGAGCCAAAACCTCCACACCCTCAGACAAATCAGATTCACGGGCTAATTGCTTAGCGCAATCCATCACCACTAATTCCCTATCCTTAGGGCTAATAGCATGATCAGCCACATACTGAGCACCTTCACCCAACTCAGGGTGCTCAATATTAGTGGCGACATTAGCAGTCTTATCTTTCACAGACCCAGGAAGAGCCTCATCAGTCTCATAAACATCTCCAACAGAACCTGAGGAGCACTCCGCAGAGGTAGTCTGGATAGGACCAGAATCACTTTGTTGGGCCGGCATTGAAGATACCATCCCACATGCTAGGCAATCATCAGTGGCAGGACTGCTCGCCTGCTGATCCAAAGCAGAAATACTGCAAACAGAAGAAGGATCAGCATTCCTAACAGAGGACCCCGCCTCAATAGATACAATGATGGGTTTAATGGACGAACATCTACCCCCATCAACATCAGGAGCCGGGGCCTTTGGCAGAGCTGAAGGCTTCTTAAATCTGCCAGTAACAGAGTGATAGGCAACATCAACTTCCATCAGCTTGAAGGAAGTAGCAACACCCGATAGAACCTTGATTTTAGCAGGTTGGGGGTCCCCCTTCTTCATCTCAACACAAATTCTAGCCACATGAACCCGATCCATCTTGGCAGTATGGGGGTCACAATGGATTGGTTTGCCAATCCTACTAGCGATCCAACTTAAACCCAATGGGGTCCAATACTCAATTGGCACATTTGTCAATGATATCCAAACAGGGAAGGACATGAGAGAATCTTGATCAAGAGTCAATCCCGGGTACCATCTTTTGAGGAAAAGAGGGGATTTCTTGAAAGCCCATGGTCCACGAGCCAAACAATCCTCCAATTGGGACACAGAGTCAAATTGAAAGAAATAAAGTCCTTTTTCATTGACGGCAATGTGGCGCAATCCAAATCGCGACCAAACTCTCCTTGCACACCTTGTCACCACCTCATCATGGTTATTTTATCTCGGTCAAAACCAAAAAACAAAAGACCATTTCACCCTCAGGCAAAAACCCTCCTCGGGCATAAAGCATCACCATGGTCTCTTGCCAATATCAACCAGCAAGTTCCAAAACTCGAACAAAGACACCACCTCGCCGTAAAAACCAACCTCAGACAAACACACATCTCGACAAAAGCAACCTCGGCCACACAACTAACCTCAGTCATAATAAGCAAACCAAAGCACGACAAATGCATACTGTAGGCATTACGCATC
Organism: Nepenthes alata; assembly: GCA_028571085.2. Classification (NCBI taxonomy): domain Eukaryota; kingdom Viridiplantae; phylum Streptophyta; class Magnoliopsida; order Caryophyllales; family Nepenthaceae; genus Nepenthes; species Nepenthes alata. The sequence goes on along the minus strand of JAOVVI020011976.1, from coordinate 9,620 downwards.
ACCCCATTCAATTGTAAATCACAGACAATACACCACCTCGACCATAATGAACCTCGGTCAAAATGCATCACAAGAGGGAAGTGGCTAATTGTCAAGATGTAATAGCATACACACTACGGATAGCAGCATACCATACATGCACCCGTACATCAGCAACCCAGTAGCACAAACACTGGTCCACGCAGGCAGCTTGCAGGCATCAGGGGCTGCTTGGTCGGCTCAGTAGTAACTGCCATTTCTATCACCATGGGCCTTTATGTGAGGCCCTAGTCTTTCGGAACACCCAATTCTCCATCTTAGCAAAAAGCAATCATCACATATGAAACAACCAAGCAAACAACAACAGTAGCATGGCCAAAACCATTGCCTCGATCAAGAAATGTGAGCGTGAGGTAGCAAAACATAGCTAGCAATGCTAATTAACACCAAACAAATTCCCTTAAAATCACCGTTGGCCTTTTTATGAAGCCCTAGTCTTACGGGGCACCCAATTCTCAACGTCCTTTTCATTTACCAAAAGAGGGTTGTAATGGGGTAATTGCCAGGAGCTATGTTTTTTGATCATGGATTTTTTCACCTTTAGGGATGAGTCCTATGTCCGTGGACTAAGATTGTTAGCCGGAGAAGATGCAAGGCCGTGGAGAGCCTCATCCTTGTGCGCAGATTTGTCAACAGCTCGAAGAAGGGTGTTAATCTGTGCAGCAACTTTACGAGCTAAAGGCGAAAGATTTTTCAGCTTGCTTTCCCACTTATCCTCAGATATTCCATCAGAAATGGAGCTGAAGTTAAGAGCTTCCACTCCTTGGACTTATCCTGGAGGAGTAGAAAAGTCAGTGTGGGCTAATCCATCAGGAGCGATGGCCTTAACTGAACCAGGTAACACAAGCTGATGCCGCTCACAATTATTTGTCTTCGGATCGCCACAAGAAGTCTCCAATTCAGTAAGATCATTTAAAGGACCGGGGAAGACAATTGGGGGGGTCCATGCTGATTCAGCAGGAGAATTTCCAATGCCACGCTTCAGCGAATCAGCATATGAAACAAGAAGCCTGCCTACTACCCCCTAGTTTATCACCAGGTTGCCTCCTTGCTGGAGGGGAAACAATGTATCCTGATCCAATTCATCAACATGATCAAAATTGGAATTTATCCCAGCTTCAGCAACCGGGATATCTGCACATCCATGTTCAGAGCCACGTACTAATACACCCTCCTGAATATTCCCGGGATGTTTTTGTAATTGTTTTTGTTTATGCTTTTTCTTGCCCACTGCAGGAGCCAGTGAATTGGCAAGTACACCACGACAAACTGGAGGGGAACAATTGTCAGGATCAGCAACACTAGGATATACTGGATTTTCTTCCATCTCCATGTTAAACTTCTGCAGCTCCCCATCGAGCTTTAAGGGAGAGGACAGAGGATCATTAGGCATAGCAGAGCATGAGCTGCCCTGCTTTAGCTCATAATCCTCATAACTTGGGTGAACATACACAACGGAGGGGAGAGGCAGCAACCTACCTGTAGGCCTAAATTTTGGAGAAGATTTGCAATGTGATTCAGAATTCTCAATATTTTGGCTGATATCACCTCTTTTCGGTATCCACTGGTAGCCCACGTCCACCTCAATAGCAGTCTCACCCAATGAGTTATTACTCATCCCAGAGCAAAGCCTAATTTTAGAGGGAAATGCAGAATTGTTTCCAACCTCAACACAGGCACGTGCATATTTCATACGCTCCATTTTAGCGGTGTTGGAATCCATCCGAATAGGCTTTCCTACAGCACTGGAAATCCAGCTAATCCCCAACGGAGTCCAATATTCCACTAGTATGTTCTGCAGGTAAATCCACATTGGAATAACTTTAAATTTCTCACTAGCCAAAGGAGTACCTAATTTCCATCTTCTGAGTAGCAATAAGCACCCCGAGAAGGTCCAAGGGCCTCTATCTAAACATTTTCCCATTAGAGCTACAGATGAAAAACGGAACAGGAAAAGGCCATTATCAATCTTTACAACATGACATAATTCAAATCGAGCCCAAATTTTTCTAGCAATGATATTTACAGCCCGAAAATGCAGTGTTCTTCCATAGAAAGAACCAACCAAAGAGGATCCCCAACATTCTTTTTTTATAAATTTAAAAAATGTACAAAAAATCTCTATTCTACCTCCAAGTATTTTTCCGACTCATAGATAGAATAAAGCCGCTAGGGCATACCCCGAGCACACTATACATGAATCATGAAATTAAGAGAAAGCATACATGAACCAGATTTTCAGAACATCTATACTCCTCCCAATCCGAAGACGAAGTCATCAACAAAACCAAAACAACACGTCCTCCCAAACAAACCTGTATACAGGCCCATCTCATTGACATGGCTAGCTACTAGTCGAAATACTATGTCGGACCTGTCACGAAGCCGCTGAAGCCGATCATGAAACATCAGGAAAACAGGCTTGCCAAGGTAGATAAACCAAGCTCCCCAACATTCCACCCTGAATTAATAACTTCAGAAGGAGGGGAAATTGAAGCAATATCCCCTTCTACCTTCTACGCGGGGGTAAAAATTAGCGGCTGAAAAGGGGAATGACCTTCCTTTTGAACACTAGTAACCCCCGGTAATGGTGATAAACTAGCCATCTTTTTGGTGAATACCGTTTCAGATAAAGAGGCATGAGGAAATTTACCTATCTCCGTAGATGCACTCCAGGGATGGGCGACGGATTTGGAAACGGCTGAAGGAGGAGCCCCACAACAAGGGCCTATGGTCTCAGCCTCCTCATTGCTCGAGGCAGAAATCTCTGAAACTACAGAGATATCTGTTCTCAAATGATTTTGAAGACATCCAACCGAATCAGGCTGATTCACATTCTCTATAATCAGACGGGCCGAATTAGAAAGACGAGAAGTCAAACGAGTAACTGGAAGAGGAGAGTCAGGGTTGGGAATAAGATGTGGGGACTCAGATGGGTAAATACCCGATGTCGAGCGGAATACGCCCTTAACGGGCGAAGATGGGTGTCTTGGGGAACCATATGGCACCCCAAATCTGCCGTTCATGGCAGTCGTCGGCACCAACGTGGCCAGAATGGCAAATTTTCAAGTTTGAAATGTGAAAACCTAGAGAGAAGAGAGAGCCTCTCTCTCTAGAAAATACCATATATGTGTGCAATTTGGTGTATCTGAATTTCCAGCATATAAAAGTTAGTAATTGGAGGCTACTAAGCTGGATAATTTCACCAAGTGCTGGTTCTGATTTTCAATATATGTAAAATTAGGCGCCGCTTCCAAGGGAGAGAAGCACTCGCCTCACTCTAGGTTTTCTGCTGCGTTTCAAATTTGAACCAGAAATTTGAAATTCAAGTCGGCAGATTCAGCGACGTTTGTCGCTCGGGTTGAGATCAGCGTGTGCCTCCGCCGGTGCCGGCAATGGTCGGCCTCCTGGGAGCTCCTCCGGGGCCTTCGCTTCATCCCCCTTTACCCTATTCGCCTCCCTCTTCGAATGCGCTAGATGCTAAATCCCTTGCCCAGGCCTCAAATCCCCTGCAGAAGAGGGATTAGTCTCCTCATTACCCTGCTGCATCCTACCTTGTGTGGCTGGAGTCTCTGGATCTCTGCCATCCCCCTGGTGTCATAGCTTGCGAAGTCCCCTGTCCCAGTCGATGGAGGAGAGTCTGAGCGGTCTCACCCTGGCCCTCAACCAGTGAAAGTCCATCCACCCCCTGCTGCTGTCTCTGCCTCTTCGCATCCGCTCTCTGGAGAAATGCTGTTAATCCCGGCCTCGTCAGCTATTAATGGTCCTCAAGTTGGAGTGGGCACCCCTTCAGGTGATGTACTGCAACAATCCACGTCACAAACCCTTGTTTTACGAAATCATGCCCACCTTTCCTGGGCTGATGTCACCCAGAAGGAAAGGAAGGAGGTTAGTGAAGAGCTAAAATTCTTCCCCCCTCAGAAAATCGATGGAGACACTGCCTCCATTTTTCCTCCTCTAGAGGTTTTAAACAAAGGAAGCCTCCTATGGGGTTTCACTTTGGTTGGCCATTTCCTGGATAACCCCCCACTTCCTGGCTGTCAAAGCAATAGCCAAGAAGATATGGGCACAATTTGGAATCGTGCACATTGCTGGCAATGAAGTAGGTTTTTTCTTTTTTCGCTTTTCTTCCTTGGAGTTGATGGAGAAATGCTTAAGTGCTAGACCATGGCTTTTTTCTGGAAAAGCCATTTTTCTTAAACATTGGTATCCCGATATGCTATTAACTAAGGAGGAGCACAAACGCTTCCCTATTTGGATCAAATTATCCAATATACCGATTGAATACTGGACCCATTCTGGCCTCTGCTGGATTGCAAGTGCCGTAGGGAAGCCGCTGTTGCTTGAACCACGGACAGCCCGTATGGACAATGTATCGACTGCTAAGATTTGTGTTCAAGTGGGAGTGGATGACCCACTTCCCACACGCATTGCTCTGTCATCCCTTGTTTCTTCCTCCCAAACCGTGGTGACTGTAGAGTATAGTTGGAAGCCGAATCGATGTGCTTGCTGCCTCATCTTAGGCCATGATGAACCTAAATGTAAATCCAAGAGATCCTCAACTAAGGAGCCCTCTTTCCCTTCACATCCTGCTCTATATAGCCAACCGGTTAGTGAAATTGGTTCGAGTTGTCCTGACAATCCCTGTGCCCCCCAACAAGTGGATGCTGAATTCCTGGGGTCTGGTACTGCCACTGATTGTGAGGCACGTTCTGAAAATGTGCCCTTCATGTCATCGTCTGTTGCTGCCCTAACCTGGCTCCTAGCCCCGTTAGTTTGGAGTGCCCCTGTGTGGATTGTGATGATTACCAGTCCTTGCAAGCCATTAATGCAGAGCTGTGCCCAATTGCCCCTTTGCCTCAGGGTAGCCTTCTTACTCATGAACCATTGAGTGAAGGTTTGCCCTTTTCCTCCTCTAAATCCATTATGTCTTTTGAGGATATTGTGAAAAATGGTATAAACTCGTATATAACAGTGGTAGATACCCCGCTGCTCATTGCACCTATTCTGGAATCTGATCGCTTGGATGCATTGTGGATTACTTGCTGTGATACGGAGGAGTCACCTTCTTCTGCCAGCAAAATCTCCTCTAAAGTCGAGACTTTACGTAAGCAATTGATGGAATATAAGGACAAACGTAGCCAACCTCTAACTCTGGAATCTATATCCTGTAGCTCCCAAGTTGCATATTATGCTGATGTGGCTCCTGCTAAACCGGAGCTTAATGACCTTGCCTCTCTGGATGCTTCTGATGTCTCCTGTCTTCTTGAGCCGTCCTTTGGACTACAAGCGTTACCTAGGAAGAGATCAAAGGCTCGTGGCCATTGGAAACGATCTTTCAGGAATCCAATGGGTTTGGATTCGCCACCCCTTTGAATCGCTTATTGGATTTGATGGAGTAGTGGTAGAACTCCGGTCGTTCTGCTGTTGGTTTGGACTCTCATTGCTGTCCTATTGTGGTGCTATTTTTTCAGTAGCAGTGCATTGCGGTTTAAACCCCTGCTGACTCAAATGTTCAGCAGGTGTGTGGTGCTATGACTGACGGCTACCCCTTGCGTGGTTTGATCTCAAGTTGCCACTGCTCTCCGTGCTAAGTTGTGACTTGCCGGATTGGATCTATAGGATGGTTGGGCTATCATGGGTTGGTTGGCTGTTTTAGGCTGATGGGGAGTGTCGGTCAACAAGTGGAATGTCTAGGTCGGATTGGTTTGCCCAGTTGGATGTCCGATTTGGATGTCTTGGTAGGATTGACTCTACTGGGTAAATCGGATTCTGCTTTCACAAACTCCCGGTATGGGAAGCCTGGAGTTTGGTTTGCCTAGATTGGTTGGCCGATTTGGCTGTTGGAAGTGAGGATTCTCATTTTCTGGTCAACTTGTTGACCGGAAAATTGGTTAGCTTAGCGGTATGCGATGTGGTATGCCCTGTTTGGCTGCTGGGGGAGCTGACGTGGACATTTCGGTTCTGCTGGGCACTCCAGTTCCTTCTCTCTCTCGCCCCTTGTTTGGGCATTCCGGACTTCGCTTAGCTTGTGCCAGGTAAGCTTCTTAATGTCAGAATGGAAAGTTGGTCTGGCGTGCTGGCATGAAGTATCTTTGGATTGGTGGATGTTTGTGTTTGCCTGGTTGGGTATCATGCTGTTGAGCCTCATTCACCCAGTACAGATTTTTTCTTTTCCCGGTTTGGTGTTGTGGCTGACTTGGGTCTGGCTAACGTGGACCATATGCCCTTTTGTTGCCGATATGTCTGATGTAATTGTCGGAATGCAGTGTTGGTCCAATGTGGTAATTTGCCGGGTTGCTCCTCGCCCGATTTGCCTCAAGCCATTGCTGAGAAGGCTTTTGGCGGTTTGCAATTCTTGCCGATTTTCTCATGTGCAGTAAAATCCTGCTGACGTGGCTTCCTCACCTAGTTTGGCTTCAGTTTTACCTGGAATGGTGTTGTAGCCGGTTTTGGCCATGCTGACGTGGCCCGTAAGCCCTATTTTTTGGTTTTTTTGTTAATGCCGGTTTGACTCTTTGGTTCAATGTAGTAATTTGATGCCTCAACGTGGCCGTGTGCGCTTCTTGTCCGTTTTGCAACATAAGACCGGATGGCTTTTCGCCCGGAATGCAACAAAATACCGGTTTGGAATTGACGTGCTGTTTTGCCCGTAAATGCTGGAATGACATGTTATATTCTTGCCCGGTATGCAGCTGTGTAGTAAAATGTCATTTTTTTTATCAATTTTGTTGGCGATTCTTTGGCCGATTTTCTTCTTGATTTGGTTGTTTTCTTCTTTTATCATGGATTGTTTTATGGTGGTGTTCGAGGTCTACCCTAATATTTATGTTCTACTTCTGAGTCGAAAAAATATTTAGAATTAGAACATAGTTCTCTGTACCTTTCTTTAATTTAATTTTAATTACTTACCAATATATATATATATATATATATATGTAAAATTAATTTTGAGGCTACCGAACCGGCTAAACTAATTGTCGAACCGGTGGCCGAACCGGCTGTGCATCGTGTGTTGTTTCTGAATTTTCAGCATGTAAAAATCGATATTGAGAGTTGTTGAACCGGCTGATATACTATAGTGATAGGTTCTGAATTTCTTCCTATTGCTTGAATTGAGAACGGGCAACTTCCCTCTAATGAGAGTCGTCCTAGTCTCAAGCGAGATCTCAAGAGCTCTTGAATAAAAAATCTCAAGCGCTGGATCGGATCCTTCGCTCGAGGGAAAGTTTTAGGAGGTTGAGCACCAACTCGCCGATCTCTGGAGCAAATGTGATCGACTCGAAGGAGAGCTGAGGATAAGCTTTCGTCTAGAAGAGGTTGGCCGCATGCTAGATGACAAATTCTGCGCCAGTATCCTTCATTGCAGAGGGATTGTATCTTTGGCTTCTCCTGGCTTTCCTATTTTCTTTTTGGACCCGAGAAATGCTGGAGCTCTCTAATGATCTAATATGGTTGACTTCCTGGAGATAGGCGCGGAGTCTTCACCATATTAAATGGGGTGCTCTGGGTCTTAGGATAGTTATTATGTTAGAGTTGTTGGTATAGGCAGTCATCACAATATTTTCAGCGGTTGTCCCGCTTCTTTTCTCTCTTCCGTAACCCTTCTTCCTGAAAATTCAAATTTCAACCTGCTCCCTGCCGGTGCCGCTGCGCTCCTGTCGTCCTCCTCTTTCGGTGCCGCCGGCCATGGCTGGACCCTCTCAGTGGTCGATCGTTCACTGGTTAGAGAGAGACTCTTGCTTCTCTCTAGACCCAGCCTGTTTCCTTTCTGCCATTTGAAATCTGACCGCCCGCCTTTTCCTGCCTCCTGCCTTTGCCTCCCTCTGCCAACGTCGGCCATGGATCGCAACCCCGGTGAGCAGCCTGCCGTGCCCATCCCTCAATCCGCCTCACTTTCAACTTCTCACTCGGCTCAACCAACGCTGACTAAAACCCTCTCTATTGGAATACCCCCTGTTTTCCCCTCTCGTGGCCAGGGCCCTCCTGTTGCGATTGACCCATCCGATTTTCCCCCAATTCAACCCCCCTTCATCTCACATACTAAAGATTTCTTGCATCTTTCTGCCTCCCGAACTCCATTTTCAGACAAATCCCCTGTTCCTGTGCTTTTGCACACTGAGGGTTTGGCTGGACCCTCTGGCTGCCCTATTCCTCCCCGTTCGAAGGTGGTTTGCTCCCATCTGTTTCTAATGCAAATCAGTCTGATGAATCAGGTGGAAAGACTCTTCTCGGGAGATGTAGCTCTCGTCTAGAGAGAGAAGCTCTGGCTTCTCTCTAGGAGCTTTTCAAATTTGAAATTTGAAATTTGAGGCCTTCAATTTTTGTCGTTGCCGGCAATGTTCATCCTCTGAGGCCCTCGATTGCTCTATCTGGATCGTTTATTTCTTCTTCCCGGGTTTGCCCCTTTGGCGGTGCACTCAGGTGCGTATCTCGCTGAGGGTTGGCTGTCACTCCATTCTCTCTTGGACGGTAGTTCTGAGGTACCGTCTGGTTCTCCCAGTTACCCACCTTGCGTCCATAAAGGGCGTGTCATCTTCGTTATTGTGGATTTACCCAGTGTCTCTGATTGGGCTGTCGGCTCTTGCAAGTTGGCCCGTTTCTTTGTCTGACGGAGCAGTTCCTGCCTTGGTTCCTGGTGCTCGGGACGGATCTGCTTGGGGTTTTTTGCAGAAGTCCTTCACCCATCAGAAGCGGTTGTTCCAGAGAGAAGCTTTAGCTTCTCTCTGGGTTTTTCAAATTTTAAATTTCTAATTTGAAATTTGACTTTCTGTGGGTCTCTCGCCTCCACATATTAGGGTTGGGCTTCCATGCCCCAGGCTGATGTGGCTGTTGGGGCTGATTGTCCCTGTTTCTAGCTTCCTGCTGTTCCCTGTGACTGCTGCTGCATGGAGCACCTTTGGTGTTGACAGTATAGCGGCTCCCATTATTTGCTGATGTTGCTTGGTGTGTGAATGGGGGCCGTGTAGTATTGCCTATGTTGCTAAATTGGCTGCTTGATTTTATTTGCTTTGCATGATTATTCTCATGTGATTTAGGCCGGTTGGTGATGGGTGCTATTTACTGGTTGTGTGGCTATTTTTGATTTTGCTCAAGTCTACTGCAGGTCTAGAGGTGTGAATTTTGGGCAGGCTGTTGACAGCTACAGGTCTGGTGCAGCTCTCTGTAATCTATTGGTTTCCGTCTGTGGATGGAGTTGTTGATTTTGCACATGGTAATGTTGCTTGGTGTGAATGACTTACTGTGAATTCTGCTGAAGCTAATGTTGTTGCTGTTGTTGTGAATTCTAGGCAGCTTGCTGTCCCTTGGTTGATCTGGAATTTGGTCAGTTTTAATTTTGTCTGAGGCCAAGTTTGTGGATGGGATTTGTTGGGTGTGTGTGAGATACTGGGCTGCTCGGCCATACCCGGGCAAGATGGAGGGTGTGCTCTCCATGTTCTTGAGCTTGTAGGTGGGTTGTGCAAAATTTTGGGACGCTGTTTATCAATGATGAATTTGGTCTTTGGACTATTTTTAGTTATTTTGCTTGCTTTGTATCTTGTGCTCAGGGGATGCCCTAGCCATTATGTTCTGCACCCAAG
>JAOVVI020011973.1:0-12423 GCA_028571085.2 Nepenthes alata | reverse complement strand
ATATATTGAGAATTTTTAAAATTTTATAATTTTGATATCCCCAGAATATATAAAAATATTATACTTTATTTTTATTTTTTGGAAGGTTGTTAATTAAGAAATAATGTCAATTTTTTAATTAATTTAGGAGTAAGATACCATAATATAAAGATTTTAACTTTACATTTGAGTAATTATTGATAAATTGAATTAATATGAAAAAATTATGATTCTCTTTCATTCTTCCCAATAATCTCTTCTTCTTTTCTTTGTTTTCTTCTCTACTTTCTTCTTGTCCCCCCTTGTCTTCCTTTTTCCTTCCCTGCATTATCACCCTCCCTTAGTATCCTCCCCCCTTGAGCCATCTTCCCCATAGTTGGCACTTGGTGTGGGAAATAAGGGCTACTTTATTATATTGTTTGCTCAAATTAATTAGTCCTTAGGCCTACATAGTAGATGTCCTTTTATTTGATGAACACTCTTGAAATTTGATTTAAAAAACCTTGTCTTCTTAAGCTTTTTGTAGGACTCATGACATTAATTCTTATTGGAACTTAAGACTGTCAAATTTTAATAAATTTTAAATTTATTTTATAATTTATAACTCTTGTCTTTTAATAATGAATTTAAGCTTTTTTCCTTATTGTTCTAATCATCTAAAAAATCTTGTTGCACCATTCAATTGGTATCATAACTTATTTTTCGATGAGTACTTGCACACTGTTGGGTTTGATCACTCCCTTACGAGTGACTCAACAAACGAACAAGTCATCAAAATTTACAGTGTTGCAAACTGGTTGCAATAAATCACCAGAAGACCATTTGCAGGTTCGAAAAATTTTAAAGTAGCAAATTCTGCGGTGAAATTTGCCATAGTGAAAAATTCGTAGTGATTTTGGGAGTGGCAAATTCTGCAGTGGAATTTGCCTGAATGGAAAATTCGATGTGCAGATGTAGGAGTGAAAATCCGAAGTGGCGAATTCCATAGTGAATTTGCCGAGTAAAAAATCGAGAGTGAATTTTTGAAATGGCAAATTCCTGAGTGGAATTTATTGGAGTGAAAATTCATAGTGAATTTTCAGAGAGAAAATTCAAAGTGAATTTTCGGAATGGCAAATTTTTGAGTGAAATTTGCCAGTGTGAAAAATCTGTGGTGAATTTTCGGAGTGGCAAATTCCATAGTAGAATTTACCGGATTGGATTTTCAGATTGACGAATTCCAGAGTGACAAATTTTGGAGTAAAATTTGCCGAATTGGATTTCTGGAGTGAAATTTGCCAGAGTGTATTTCTGGAGAGAAAATTTCGAGTGCAAATATAGGAGTGAAAATCCATAGTGGATTTTCGGAGTAAATTTGCAGGAGTGGATTTTTTCGGGAGTGGATTTTTTGGAGTGAGAATCCGGAATGGATTTTCGGAGTGCATCTGCGGAGAGGAAATTTGGAATAAATTTTAGGAGTGCAAATGTCGGAACGCAATTCGTGGAATAAAAATTCGGAGTGGATTTTTGAAGTGCAAATGTTGGAGTGGAATTTACGAAGAGGAAATCCGGAAAGGATTTTTGGTGTGGCATTTGCGAAGAGGAAATCAGGAGTAGATTTTCATAGTGAAAATCCGGATTGGATTCTCGAAGTACCTTTGCAAGAGTGATGCCAAGGGTCAGAGTTGGTAAGATTTACAGAGTTAGTAACTGACTTGCAGACTAGTTGAGTTTTTAAAGTTGGTAAGTTTTACAGAGTAGGTAGTTGACCTGTAGGGTATACGCCATCCGAGTAGAGTGGTTGACCTACAGAGCATCCGTGTCTGGAGAAATATAGGACTGGTGAAATCACCGAAATAGACAAAGTTGACATGACAAATCATGTGTAAGAATGGGGCCAGGTGAGTAGATAATTTTAGAGCCAAAGTCTTTATAAGGGCGTACTAGGCGCTTCAGGCAAAGTGACAAACAGATAGACAAGAAAGAGAGCGACAAGATAGTTGCAGTGCAATGGAGAGTGGAATGAACCTCTTGGCATTCACTGCTTGCTGTCACACTTGTAAAATTAAAGAGAGTGGAGTGTACCACCAGTGAGAGAATGGAGAGAAGAAAGACAGAGAGATAAGAGCGAATGAGTGTTTCCTTGCTCTGAAATTATTTTTCTTATTCTATATGGGGTGTATAACAGAGACTCTATCTTGAGATTTTTTGTAACTAATTTTACATAGTGGAAGCTTGTTCAGAGTTTGTCCCGTGATTTTTTCCTTCTACTTGTGAAAAATTTTTACGTTAAAAATATTGTGCAATATTTTATTCCTTATACCCCACTAATTTGGTGATTGTCGACTGACAGGGGATTCGAGTTTTTCTCTGCATCAGATTTAGACCGTGTGAATCCGGGTGTCGAAGTACAACAAGTAGTATCAGAAAAAGGTTATAAACCTTGGATTTGATGGCGTCGTCATCAAGGAGTGTGTCATTTAGCATGGAGAAGTTTAGCGGGTAAAATAATTTCATCCTTTGGTAAGAAAGGATGAGGAATATATTGATCCGAAAAGGGACGGTAAAAGCACTATGGAGGAAGGAAGATAGGCCGAAAAATATGACGGAGGATGAATGGTAAGATAGGAGCGATCTTGCTAATTGTAAAATCAAGTTGTATCTTGTGATAATACTCTCCAGGAGGTCATTGGCTTATCGGACCTAGTAGAGGTTTTGGAGAAACTTGAGAGTCGGTACAAGTCCAAATCCTTGACAATGAGATTACATGTAAAAAAGCAGTTCTATAACCTGTATCTATCAGAAAGAGAGAGCTCTGAGAAACACTTGGATGAATTCAATCGGATTGTGACGTAAATGTCGGCTCTTGATGAGAAGAGCAAGGAGGAAGACAAAGCGTTTGTATTGTTGGCATCTGTACCAGTCTCGCTACTATTCAAGAAGGACACACACAGACTGAATGATGTCATAGCTTCCCTACTTATGAATGAATCAGGGCGGAAGGAGAGCGTTGAGATCTCAAGAGAGTCGAGTCTGCTTGTGGCGACCAGTGGTTGGGGGCGAGGGAGATCAAAGGACCGTTGCGGGAAATCAAAGAGGAACAACAGCTTGTTCAAGCTTCTGGAGAAGATGTGCTTCCATGGTAAGAAAAAGTAGGAGATTAGGTCGGTACTTGATGAAGGTTTGGGTTGCTAAGGCAAATGCCAATATGACCAACAAGAGCATTAGTTAAGGAGGTAGAAGGAGGTAGCCAAGGTAGAGTGTAAGAGAAAATGATACGACTACGGAGAAGGAGTTGAAGGGAAGTGGGATTACTCTAGGCTTAGTGAGACGGAAAAAGGTATCATTCAGGCTTGCGAAGGCCGACACCGGAATCCCAATTGAGGAAAAGCTGTCGAAAGGTAGGAGATGACAGTAGTCAGGAAAAGGTGAACATTCCCCCGACAAGGTCGTGAGGAGAAATTTGTTAGATTTGGTCATTCCCTTGTGGGTTGCTTAACAAATGGATAAGTCATCAAAATTCAGATTATTACAAACTAGCTATAGCAAATCACTAGAAGACCATTTGCGGTTGGGCGAATTTCAGAGTGGCAAATTCCGCAGTGGAATTTGCCGGAGTGGGAAATCTGGAGTGCAAATGCAGGAGTGAAAATTCAGAGTGGCAAATTCCAGAGTGCATTTGCCAGGTAGGAAGTCCAGAGTGGAAGTTGCCGCAGTAGAAATTTGAAGTGAATTTTTGGACAGAAAATCTGGAGTGGATTTCCGGAATAGCAAATTTTTGAGTGGGATTTGCCGGAGTGGGAAATCTGGAGTGGTTTTTCGGAGTGACGAATTTCGGAGTAAAATTTTCCAGATTGGATTTTCAAAGTGGGATTTGCCGGACTGGATTTTCGAAGAGAAAATACACGAGTGGAAATCTATAGTGGGTTTTTGGAGTCCATTTGCTGAAGTGGATATTTCCAGGAGTGGAGTTTCCGGAGTGTAAATGTAGGAGTAGAAATCTAGAGTGGATTTTCGGAGTGCATTTGCGGAGAGAAAATCTGGAGTAGATTTTTGAAGTGCAAATGTCGAAGTGCATTTGGCGGAATAAAAATCCGGAGTGGATTTCTAGAGTGCAAATGCCGGAGTGGCATTTGCGAAGAGGAAATCCGGATTGGATTTTCGTAGTGAAAATTCGGATTGAATTTTTGGAGTGCTTTTATAGGAATGATGCCAAGGGTTAGAGTTGGTAAGATTTGCAGAGTAGGTAACTGACTTACAAGCCAATTGACTTTTCAGAGTTTGTAAATTTTGTAGAACAGGTAGTTGACTTGTATGGTACACGCCGTCTAAGTAAAGTAGTTGACCTACAGAGTATGCGTGTCTCGGGAAGTGCGGGACTGGTGATGTCGCAGGAGTAGACAGGGTTGGCGTGACAAATCATGTGCAAGAATAGGGCCAATTGAGCAGATGATTTTGGAGCCAAAGTCTTTATAAGGGCACACCAAGCGTTTTAGAAAAAGTGACAGACAGATACACAAGGAAAGAGCGGCAAGATAGTAGCAGTGTAACGGAGAGTGGAACGGAACTCTTGGTGTTCACTGCTTACCGCCACACTTAAAAATTAAATAGAGTGGAGTGTACCACTGTGAGAGGAATGAGAGAAGAAAAACATGGACATAAAAGCGAATGAGTGTTTCCTTGCTCTAGGTTGTTTTTCTTATCCTATCTCGGATGTATAGTAGATACTCTGTTTCATGAGTTTTCGTAACAAATTTTACATAGTGAAAACTTATTTGGAATTTATCTCGTGGTTTTTTCCTTCGGTTTGTGAAGGATTTCCACGTTGAAAACGTTGTGCAATCTTTTATTTATTGTGTCCTACTAATTTGATGATTGTCGACTGACGAGGGATTCAGGTTTTCCGCTATACCGGATCTGGGCTGTTTGTGAATCTGGATGTTGAATCACAACACACACTAATATCTGCTACACTAATAACCATGAGCTCAGTAAACCCCTTAATGGGTTAGCATAACATGATATCTGATTATCTAGTATCCATCTTGTTGATCAAATGATCAAAACTATTCAAGAATAGTGCTGACAAGCAGCTTAGAGCTTAATAGTTTCATTATAGTTCTAGTTATATAGCTCATCCCACGAATTTTATCATATATGAAAAGATAATAGATATAAAGAAGATAATTATTGAATACCAAAGCACTACAAGTAATTACTCATCATAGCTGAGGCATTTTATATATATGCCATTCTACTGACATTTGGAGTATGCCATCATTCTCTTTGCCTCTAGTTGTCCATATTTGTCATTTACTTGTTCCCTTCTTTGTCAATATGTGCTTGACTGTGTGCTACATAATAATGGTAGTTTCCACAATCTTGATACACCCATATTTGATTGTGTACTTCCCATCCATTCTATTTACCATTACTATGTTCGGATTTATATAGTACAAAAATAGTAAAAAAATACTGAATATAACGTGGTTTGGCTTCACTAATACAGAATATAAATATATATTAAAACAACACCAATTGACTTTACTAACTACTCTAATTGACACCTCCTTTCTGTCCATTTCATCTACCATTAATATGTTAGGATGTATATAGTATAAAAATAGTAAAATAACACATAATATAACGTGGTTTGGCCATGCTAACATAGAACATATATACATATATATCTTAAATTGACACCAATTGACTTTACTGACTACTCTAATTGAAACCTGCTTTCCGTCCATTCTATTGAACATTAATATGTTAAAATATATATAGCATATAAATAGTAAAATAATACAAAAAATAACGTGGTTAGGCTAATTTAGCCTATATCTATGGTTGAAGGAGAGAATATTATAAAAATAAAGACTTTATAACTCTCTCAAATTTTTCTTTCAACTGACAGAGAACTTCCTCTCTTTTTCTATATTTTTCTCAACCTCACCACAACTCTCTTTACATGGCTATTGATTGTTTGGGCTCTCTTATACAATTTCATCAAATATAGTGATTGATATGGCAACCGTTGATTTTCCAAAGGACAATGAAAATCCAAAATATTGATGACAATAATGAGGAAGCTTAAGTGATAAGAGTTAGAATGCTGATAGAGATGAAAGGGTGTTGATTCTTCAATTCTCTCCCTCCACACCTAGACACCATCAGGTGGTGTTAATTCTAGCTATGTATTTGCATAGCCTGAGCTTTTTATTAGTCAAAATTTTCGTTAACATATTTGTTGGATTCTCATTTATATGGATCTTCACAAGTCTTAACTCCAATCACAGGAGGCTACCCCACCAGTGGGCTCATTAGCAAATTCAACGTGACCTACGGACCCAGTGGAAACATCTACCATTGTATCCACAAGAGGTAGAGCCTGAGCCATTGGCTTGTCCTTTGCAGCTGAACAGTGAGTGGACGTACTCAAATTGTCCCCAACTAGCTCAAGATCTATGACATAGACTCTTTCCAAAGCGACCCGCGAGGATACCTTGCACGAATGAATTTTCATGGGAAGTTTAAAGGTGAGGGACTCGGGTAGATACCTCACGCGAGGGAATCCTTGTAGAAATTTTTGGGCTGGGGAACCGGATAGGCATATCAAGTGAAAGAACTACAGGGGAAGATTGTGGAAGGGGCACCAAGGACTGATTTCCTCCTTTAGCCTCAGTGTTCTCTGCATACTCATCGATAGTTGTGTCGGCATCCACCAACTCCATGTCCTGATTTGGTAGGGTGGCAATCCGAGTTGCCGAAATGCTAGCTAGGGGGGGTTGTCGAAATAGTCACCCTCATGCCTGCACTTCAAGGCAACCTCAAAGTAATTCCCTTCAGTCTCTTCTAGAGGTGCAGGGAAATATCAGCCACGGCATCACTCCCAGCACTGGCATACCATCCAATGGTATACACCATGCTTATAATAAGAAAACTACTAGTTTCACTCAACTCATCACCATACCGCATTACAAGATACATCTGGGACCTAGTGCTGTAAGTCTCACTTTCACACATAGTGCTAAAATAAGCCAAATCTATGTCTCCTCTTTTATTGAGCAGGATCTAATCATCTCCAACTTTAATATAAAAGAACTGGTCCTTTTAGTTCTCGACGGAACTAGGTTTTCCCAATTAATCTTGAATTTCATCCGAAGTAACATTGAAATATAGTCTTTCTCTTGATTGAACCTAAAATGATCTTCACTAGCTTAGCATCCAGTGTCATTTGGTTTCGAAAGAAGACTAGGATGAAGTTGTGCTATCGAATTCGAAGAGTATCCATTATTTCAATGAATTTCCTCACTAATGAAATGAGAAGTCCGTTCTCTAAATGGACTTTATGAATTGTAATAAAATTTTCTTGAGGAGAAGAAGTACTATCTTCAGATGCAGTGATCGCATAGGGAATGGTATTAGAAATATTAAACTTATCGTATAAGTTAATAGTATCAAATAGTGACAAGGAAAAAGTAATATTGGCTACTCCACAAGTAGAAGAACTCTCATATCATTGCAGCAAAGAATGGGAAAAGATGAAGATGGAAAATTTGATAATCTAAGGATTATGAATTATAAAATTAAGAAGAACGACATTTAATGGTTAAATGATCAAGGTTAAATAGTTCAAGAGCCAAAATTAGAAGTCAAAAGGGCCACCTCGTTTTTCAAAGCAGCACACCTGAGGTGGGACCCTAATACAAAATGTCATGTCCCCTCAGCCAAACAATGTATTTTGGTAAGCTTAAACATCTCATCAAAATGATAACCATAATTAGCGGGAAGGTGGAGTATAGTTAGCCTGATGACACGTTTAGCGGGAAGAGAAAGAAGCCTCCTTGAGGAACAATCCTATCATAATGGAACAAATTATTCACACCTAATCGACATCTTATGGCCCCTACTAGACCATGGTGGTGGGTGGACTGTACCTGGGTTGGACTTGTAAAGTTATTTTGTAAATAATAAGACACTTATATTTAGATTGTATTATCTAATTTTTAAATAAGAAAAACTTTTAAGTGTTAGATATTTGAATTAATGAGACTCTTTGTACATGATCATCAAAGTTAATGATCAGTACAATAATAATTCAAATGTATTTGATGATCTCGAATTCACTGATTAATTGCTACCCTAAGGGGCTATGCACTTCCATGCTAACATGTATAAGTTTGACAAAGAACGGATTGAATCAATAATCCTAGAGATTTAATGTGGTGACTCGAGTCTAAATACTCAAACACTCGAATCAAGCTGCACACGCGGACTAAAATTTAAAACAAAATATAACAATTTTATATTTCAGATTATTTCATTCTTTTAATTTAACTACATTATGATAAATTTATCTATCATAAATATACTAAAGAAGAAATAAATTCAAAAAAAGAAAAAAATACATAAATTTTTATGACAACGTAAACTCATCAACTAGCTACCAGAACCTTCTTCTTTATCAAAATTTCTTCCTGTGATACGGATGTCTTCCCCATCAGGCTAGATGCTATATACTCAATTTGGAGCCAAGGAAACGTAAGGGTAAGTCAAAGCCCATCAAGTGATAGTAATCAAAAACGTTAATAATAATAACAATCTCAGATATTAAATTACACAGGTCTCAACATATTCTAACAACCTACTACATCCGAGACAGATTACAATACGTCAAAAATACGACTCTAAATAAGATAGGTCACACTTGACCCGTACATCCAAAATAACAAAAGTGCCAATAATCGATGGTAATCCCCTGAATTCTGACATCAATAATGATTAGGAATTTTCTAGTCCATATGTCAGTGAGAACGACCGACATAATCATGATAACAACCAATATGGATTCCACCGAACTCGACTATCACAGGATCCCCACAAGGATACTGCCAACACAACTAATGAGGTACTCACAATCATAAAATATTCCAAAGAAACTCTTGGATCTTATCCCGCCACTGTGAATCAAATGTTGCGTATATCCCCCGATAGTTGGGTACTTGCACGTGCTACTCGATGCTCACAAGTATGACCTCCGACCAAATCTATGGTCCACAGACTCTGCCCAACAAAGTACAGACATTTATCGAGTATACTCATCATCTGACTCAACCAGGTACAGATGATCTCATCTACATTCTCCTCTTTCAACTCTATCAAGTACGGAATGTAACTCACACGTCAAATCTAACATCTCCCTCCATAATACCCACGATATCATGATTTACGATGATTACATGGCCATAAGTATCCCGCCAAATTAGGTAATGTACCTCAACCCACTTGGATACAGAAATCAGTATCAGATAAGCGTAGACCATATTAAAGTACCATAACCTCCCATTTAACCAGATACTTTAATATTTTCACACACTCTCCTTAACTTTGATCATAAAAAGCCAATAAATTTAAATACTCACACACCGAGTATAATGTAAAGAAAGCTTTACAATATTAACAATAGAACGTCGTTTGGTACTGACTAGGGACCGTACCCACACCATCAAATCTAACACAAATGGATTTATCACCATCCAAAAGATGATTTACTTTAGCACAATCCAACGACTTGACTATTTTTCCATTTTATTTCGGTTCAACACCTACCACTAAGGCCAACTTATAATGATTACTTATTGACAAGCTAAAATAAAACAATTAATTCTAACATAAATAATATTTTATTTTATTCTCTTTTTATTTTATAACCATTATTATAATCCGTTGTCATTCGCTAATAACTCAATATTCGCAGTCACGTAACAGTCCTTGTCCATACAACCCATTTCCACGTATTATATATCCATTTTGCTAACTCATTCTCAACATGCATCCTTGCTCAATCATAGACAAATACATATAACATATAATTATATATATATATATATATATACCCACATGTATACATACATATATATGTATATATATATATATACCCCTGCAAATTCCACACACTTCCCACGTACTGTGCACGCCTGCACTTGGCCACACACATTCAGCGCCTTTGTATATGATGGATATACCGTAGCTAGGCTGGCCCAACGGTCAAAGAATGCCCAAGTAGCCTGTTGGACAATCAATTCCAATGTTGGCCCAACAGGACGTAAATGCCCAAATTCTGAAAGGCCCAAAATGCTCCCTCAACGGTCAACGCCAGTGTTGACTGTCGAGATGCAAGTAGGCGGCCAACTCGCGTACAGGACGATCAACCCAAGCGTTGACCAGAAGTACTGTAGCAGTAAACCCAAAAAGGCGATAAATCTAATACGGGCCAGGCCCGATTTGACAGATGATCTCATACACGAAAAGCAACGATCCTTTCACGATTACACACTTTCCTAAAAGCTTATCTTCTCCAAAAAGGCAGCAAGAAATTCGGCCCCAACGATGGAGTCTAAACGGTCACAAGAGTATGAAAGGAAAGCAGATGATTTGAATATCCGTTGTACTATTCAGAAGGAAAATAATCTATCAGATCACGCCAGTCATGCCCACCAACTCAGAGAAGGCCGTCATTGTCAGGTCAGAAGATCACGCCACCTTGACCAGAGAAGGTGGCTCTCCTACTATCTATATAAGCTTGGAGTCTTCATTCTGGAGGACAGGCTCTCAAATATGCTCTCTAACTCACCTTCAAGAGAATATATAGAACACGCCCCCTAAGACAACAAAAAGAGACTTCCTGATACAGTCTAAGTCACGAACGCTTACAGGGCTTGGGCAATGACTCTCCTCTCTCTCTCTCTGCGTAAATGTTCACCTTCAAATCCCACCAAAGGCCTCCAAATTGCAGGAGTCCTTTTTGGCTCTCTGAGAACTGTCCCCCGAAGCTTCCACGCTTCGGGATGCAACTTTCACTTACTCTTTGTAAGCAGTAAACTGAAACTCACATTCTCAACGGGCCAACACTCCCGATGAACCTATTCTCTCTCTCTGTCTTTTACTTATCAGTTCACCTTGCTCGATTCAAAGGCTTTTTACTGACTTGAGCGTCGGAGTATTTTCGGTGGGATAATCTCCCGCCGACACACTGACCTCTTGTTCATTTTAGTGGTGTGCATGATTCAGACTCAGTGAACGGAGTCGGATCAAACTAATCAGACGAATCTGAATCTGTTTGAA
Organism: Nepenthes alata; assembly: GCA_028571085.2. Taxonomy (NCBI): domain Eukaryota; kingdom Viridiplantae; phylum Streptophyta; class Magnoliopsida; order Caryophyllales; family Nepenthaceae; genus Nepenthes; species Nepenthes alata. Next base: position 1,341 of record JAOVVI020011973.1, on the reverse strand, counting down.
ATCGGATCCAGATACGCATCAGTATATATATACACATGTATATACCCACACATATACATACCCATAATCCCACACTAACACACAGCAACTCACCACACACACAAAACACACACCATACACACAACAAGAACACAACCACGCCTGCACACGGCTACACTCCCTGCTCACACACACACCACCGTCACTTACACACACCAACGCACACACACGACAGCACACACACACTATGCACTCACAGTAGCACTTGTTGCTTCTCCTTTCCACAAACACATAGCAGCTGTTGGGGTCACTCCCTCGTGGCACTTATGTCCGCGGACTTAAGAAAAAAAGGATGCGGACTTTTTTGAGTGGTCCGAGAAGCCTGTCAAGACGAACGAGGACTCGTTGGAGGCGTCATATCTGAGAGATAGCTGAGGACATGGATGAGAACTCTAAAAATCTATGCGTTGACTCTCTCTCTCTCTTAGGCCTGTTGTAACTGTGTTTTACAGGTGGACAGTTGACCCACTCTGATTGGAGAATCAGGCGGCTATAACTTTTTAGGGTGTCAGGCCTGCCATTTTAGCATGTCGGGCATGTATCTGTCATGGTAGGCCTAGGGGGCGTGGTCCTGCCACCCTACTGCCAGTAGGGTGGCTGACTGACCACTAGACTCTTTGTGTATATAAAGGCTTGTGCCCTTACTTGTCTTGAGGGCTGCTGTGTGCTGGGTCTTGGAGTGCAGTTGCTAAGTGTAATCACTTGGAGTGAGCTTTGAGAGAGCTGTGGGAAAGCATTGTTGTAAAGATAGAGTGAAAATACTTTTAGAGAGAGATTGTGTGATATACACTTACTGATTATTTTCTTTTATTTAAACTATATGTAGCTAATATTCTTATAAACAATCATTCTTTATAGTGTATTATTTGGTGATTTTTTCCTTAGTTAAGAGGGGTCTTTTCAAGTTAAATATCGTGTGTATTTTTCTTATTTTTTTATCTCTACTTTTGGCCGTCTGTCCGAGAGCTCTACTCTGTTACTGTCTTAGTGATCCGTCCGCTCGGTCACCGTTTCTTTTATTTTGTGCCAACAAGTGGTATCAGAGATTTTGATTCTTTAAACAGTGACCTTGTTGTTGGCTGCTATGGAGGTTGGAAACAAAATAACTTGTTTAAACGGAACCAACTTTAACACTTGGCAGACTAATATGTCAGACTTGCTCTTTGTGAAGTCCATGTACAATCCCATTTTTGCCACAGAAAAGTCGGCGACAAAAACAGACGATGAGAGGACGTTGGAGCACAAGCAAGTGTGCGGGTTCATGCGACAGTTTATGGATGACGTGTACAACCACGTTCGGTG
>JAOVVI020011972.1:0-12423 GCA_028571085.2 Nepenthes alata | reverse complement strand
TAGCTTTGGAACCAGTATAAAGAGTTGCATGTATATCCCCAGCAAGCATGAAAAGATCAGCGAGTTGAGATACAGGCCATAATATAGTTGTCCTTTTAAAGTTGTCAAATGTCATATCAAATCTCTTCCAAGGTTTATCTGGACTTGGATAATTCCAGGTAGTGGTTTTAGCATTGTGATTGTAAAGATCAAATTTTATAGTTATAGTAATTATGCTAAATTTCACCCCAGGACGCAGCTGCGGTGCAAATTTAATCGATGGACCGACGCAAATTTAATCAACGAACCCGGTTAGCAACCAAATTTATTTGGTTGGCAAGAAGACAGTTCGGCTACTAAATTTTCAACCGAATTACCTTCGGTTAACAAAGAAACAGCCTGGACGGCAGCAAAATTCAGCAGCAAGGTAGGGGCAGCAACAAAATTGAAATATCAGCAACAATATTTGTGACTTACAAGATATATCTGGTGGACAACCAAAGGAGAAGCTGCACGGTACACTTAGCCAATTGGAAAACCATGAGAAAGCATCTTACAAGCTGCTTACTTCAGCAGCAGCGGGCAGCCGAAATCCTCATGGAAAGTTGGTGAAACAGGCAGCACAACATCAGTTTATTCAAGGCCAATCAAATAGCAACACAAGGCAACATTTTAAGGAGCCAAATTAGGAGGTGAATCAGCACAAATCCTGGGACACTAATCTGAAAATAGGAGCTTGATGGGGGTTGCTGGCAACAGCTCCTTCAAAATTTAGGTGACTCAGCATTTGCCTCCAAGAATTATACAAGGACACGTGAGGGAGTAGAGGAACAAAGGGAAAACGAGAAAAGAAGAGAAGAGAAAACCGAGAGGGAGAAGGAAGGAAAATCGGAAGAGAAGGGAAGGAATTCAGCTGAAATTTGGCAAGTGTACCTTGAGCTTTCCTTCATTTGCTTGATTCTTTACTATTTTTTTGAAGTATTGTTGGTCCAATACTTTCATTCCTTACTTTACTATATAATTACTATTGTATTATCACTTCATATCAAGAAGAAAATCAGTTTTAAGGTGGATAAGTGGCCACTGGACCACAAGTGCTGATTTTGATTTTCAGCAATAGATGGATCAGTTGCCGAAATCAAGATGAACTGGCTCCCAAATTGGCTGAACTGGCAGCCCAACCGGCCAAGGCATCATGTACTGATGCTGAACCTTAAACCTTTGAACCGGCGGCTAAAGACACTTTGAACTGGCCACTGAAATGGGCCCAAAACTAGCAACAAAATCAGCCACAACATTTATGCTGATTCTGAAAATTGCAACCTACAAAATTAGGCTGAATCAGGCCCTAAACCGGCTGAACCGGCAGCCATATTAGCCTAAGTGTATTGAGATGATGTTGAAGTGTCAATCCGTAAAATTAGGCTTTGAACTGCCATAAAATTTCCAACAGAACCGGCTCAGCATCTATACTGATGCTGAAATTCGGCAAGTGTACCTTGAGCTCTCCTTCATTTACTTGATTCTTTTTTGATTTTTTGGAAGTATTGTTGGTCCAATACTTTAATTCCTTACTTTACTATATAATTACTATTGTATTATCACTTCATATCAATAAGAAATTAGTTTTAAGGTAAATAAGTGGCTGCTAGACCACAAGTACTGATTTTGATTTTTAGCACTAGATGGACCAGCTATTGAAATCAAGATGAACTGGCTCCCAAATTGGCTGAATCGGCAGCCCAACCGACCAAGGCATTATATACTGATGTTGAACTTTCAACCTATATACCGGCAGCTAAAGACTCTTTGAACTGACCACTGAACTGAGCCCAAAACTTGTAATAGAATCAGCCACAACATTTATGCTAATGCTGGAAATTGCAGCCTGTGAAAATAGGCTGAATTGGGCTCTAAACCGGCTGAACCGGCAGTCATATTAACTTAAGTGTCTTGAGATGATGTTGAGGTGTCAATCCGTAAAATTAGGCCTTGAATCGACCATAAAATATCCAACAGAACCGGTTCAGCATCTATACTGATGCTGAATTGAGGATGGCGGTTTAAGTTGTAGACAGTTCGGTTACAGAATTGAGGATTGTCCTTATCCTATGGCCGGACAGTGAAGAGGTCCAGTGCCTTGGATCAGAGTTTTGTGGTGATGGCGCAAAATGTGGATGTATCGTCTACCGTGATGAAAGGTAAGATTCTGAAGATTTGATATTGCAACATATGTATCGTTTTGGGATCTCGAATCTATATTTTTTTATTTGTTATTTCTAAGTTTATTCGTTTAGTTAAGGATTTAGGCTTGATACTATCGGTATCGAAGTCTACCATATTTTCTTGGGTTCGTAGATATGATTGGTTGGGTTAAATTGATTTGTTCTGAGGTATCAAGCTTTGATATGATTTGGTGGTATTTGGTTGGCGAGCCGCCATGCTAGTGTGAATTGGATTGGTAAGGATGTTACATTCTACAATTAAGTTGTGAAATTTTAAGTATGTGTCAGAGTTGATCGAGGTATCAGGAAATTAGTATCGTTTTGCCTGTAAGTTGTTTAATGAGGATTGCACCAAGTTCATTTAGCATATGAGGTCACATTTGGAGGTCAGTTTGCTGTCACTGAGAAGTTTTGGTCGTGTGTATATTTGAAGATGTTTTTGGGAAAGAAGATTAGGTGATTGATCTTTTGATCGATAATCCGAGGTTGTGTTGAAATCGACACCGATCTTCAAGGACTCCATACCGAGCTGAGGAAGTATCAGTTTGGTACCGCTGTGGAATGCTTTAGAACCTTTGAGGTAGGTAAGATAAATCGATAAGGTTATTTTTGGATGATTGAAATTTAGGTTATCCGTAAAATAAATGGTTTGATAAATGGGCTCTGGGAATGAATAGGTGAATCGTTTGATCTTTTGCAAGAGTTTGGTATTTTCTAATGTCGATCTGTATCTAGAGTATTATTAATTATAAATTATTGAGAATTGTGTCGTGGCAGTATTCAGGATAAAGATACGGCTATTACGAATTCTGGTAATGCCGTCTTGATTTGAAGGTTCATTGGTATTTCAGTGGATTTAATGGAGTGGATCTTTCGGCCACATTTGGGTCAATTTTGGTGAAGGTCTCATCGAGGAGTTCATATGACCTTGGGGATGTATGAATTCTATTTGAGGAGTGTATCTTGTACCAGGAAGGCTGTTGACTGTGTGCTCAATTGGGTAGAATGTGAGTTTGGTTCGGGAAAGTGTTATGTTGGGCATATAATTCTTTTGATAGTATGAATGTGGCCTTGTAGAATTTGGATGATGGCTCATTTGGGAAATGCTGATTGAGGTCGCGGAAGTGTTCCTCGGGGTTTTGCAATGTCCGTAGGGCGTTTGGCTTAGAACGGATCGGCATCCGTTGGGATGAGATACATGAAGATAGTTTTCAAGGAATGAAGGATAAATGTTAACCATGTTGTTTGGGGTTGATTTCGGATGGATCCAATGAATTATAGTAGAATGTGATACTTTTGAGGAAGATTCAAGAATTATGTTTTTCCTGCATCGTATGTGGATGGTTGTCCTTGCGTTAAGTAGATGAGAAGCCTATGATCAAAATTACTCCACCCATTGGTTTGAGTTAGCAATTGGGTGTCTTTAGATTTAAGATATTTTTTATGTTTCATAGGAATTGTGAAGGATAAACCATGTGCAGGTTTTAATATCTAGGCTAATGGAATGTTGTGCTTCTAATTTGGGAGACAGAATTGTATTAGGAGCAGAATAGTTAAGGAATCATGAGATGAGGAGTCTTTGTAGTTTTGCTTCAGGGTTGTTAGAACGGTCGAGGTTTTGGGTATTTGAATAATAAGTTGTTAAGAATTCTAGTTTTGAGGTTTGGTGGTAACTTGAGGATGTATCGATATCTTTGGGATTTTCTTGGATCTATAGTTGCTGTGTAACCGAGGTCTCCAATGAATCAATGGATAAGAATTGCAGTTGATTTTAATGTATAAGTAAACGGTTAATCAAAGTAGCGCAGCGGTAGCATGTGGGCATATAGCCCAAAGATTTCAGAATGAGATTGAGGTTCTATGTGATCGATCATTTTTGAGGTTTAGAATGAATTGAAGTGAAAACTCATTGGTTCGTTTGAGGTATTAAATTAAGTTGGAAGAATAGCCAATATAATCTAGGTTGCCTTAAGATTTGGTAGATTGTCATGAAGTCTCTATTGTACCGATGACTGAGAAAATCAGTAAGTGATCGGGTTAAGCCGTTTTGAAAATTAGGAATTTATCTTATGACAAGGTTCTAACCTAGATTTGGATTAGAAACATAAGATGTTGGGAATTAGGATGATTCATTTGATTAAGACCTTCTAAGATAAGTCATTTGATCAAGGGTGTGACATAGGATCGTGAAGAAAGAATTCTGAAGGATTCTCCCCAATTGTTGAATTTTGAGGTTCGTTAAATTTCAAAAATAAAATTTTTATAAGTGGTGGAGAATGTAATGTCCTGAATTTTTATTTGATTTAATTGATTTTATTTATTATTTTTGGTAAGTTAGGTGTGATAAAAATTAATTAAATATTATAAAATTTTAGAGGATATTGGATTTGTTAGGCCGGTGCCTGAGGTGCGCCCGTTCTGTCGCCCAAATATTGATTTGGGTTTCGAATATAAGAAATAGTATAATAATAATAATAATAACAAACAACAATAATAGAAGGAAAGAAGGGATGAGGGCAGAGGCTCGGGCGAGGGTTTTGGGGGGAAGAGGAGAGAGAGAGAGAGGGGAGGGTTTCACCGAGGGTGGCGGTGACCGCAGTGGACGGCGGGAGCGGCGACAACTCGCAAGCAAGGCGGCGGCGGCGGTGGCTACGTGAGAAGCGGAGAGAGAGATGGGAGAGTTCTATGTATTCAGTTCTTAATAAATTAAAAATGTATATGATGGGTTTGGTGACTTACTAGCTGGATTACTTACCAAAAAAAAAAAAAGACTTACTAGTTGGCCTAGAGTTGGTCGTCAAAGGAAGGCCGCCCCTGAGGAGAGAGAGAGAGTTCCTCGTGGTCCAAGGCCAAGACCCGCAACCCAAATCAACCAAGCTGAGTATGGGTCTGCAGAGTTGCCCTTTGGACAAGCGCAACCCAGCGGTACCCACTTAATGGTTTCAGCTCAGCAGGCGATCCCACGAAACACCAGCCTGATGCGCTCTAATCACCTAAAAAGGGGAGCTTGTTTGGAGAGTGGCAAAGAAAAACTTCCTTAGAGAACAAAAAAAATCACGGCACCCTCAGTGACCGCTAACAACACGCCATTCCCCTAGTCTGAGCAGTTACTGCCAGCCTATCACGCCATGATTGCCTGAGCAGCGCGATCTACAGGGTAAGGGATTTTGCAAGGGAAGTCAGAGACTCATTCTATCTACACCCCTTTCCTTCGACGGCGGGGAGGCCTAAAGTAGGGAGAAAAAAAATGGGAGAGTGAGGATTTGATTAGTAAACTTAAAAAGGGGTTTTTCGATTAAGAGAAAAAGGTGGAGTCCTTCTCTTGGACTCCCAGCGTGCCAGGAGGCAATTCACTATTGCGCTCTCTCCCTTTGCCAAGCTTCCCAACACTTACATGGCCAAAGGGGACTCCTAGGGAAGATGAAGCTAAGCCAAACCTCATGCACGAGACACGCTTTCGAATCTCAGGTGTCAGAGCACGCTCGGAGACCGCAAAGTCACTTTTAGACGAATTCCTTCCCACGAAGCCTCTCCTTAGTTGAGTGCACATATCAGGACTCAGCCCTCCATTTCTAAACCATTCCCCAACTGTGGGTATTCATCAGAGCTCTGTTCTCCATCTCTCGAAACCGTTCCTTAGTCGAGTGTACTCATAGGAGCTCAATCTCCCTTCTCTCTAAGTCGCTTCCTAACTAAGTGCACTCATTGAAGCTCAATCTTTCCTCATAATGCCGCTCTCTGACCGAACACACTCACTAGAGCTCAGTCCTCCATCTCTTAAAACCGCTTCTTAATCAAGCGCACTCATTAGATGTGACAGACCGTATCCTAACCGAAAACCGGTAAGATTTTGTTCGTAATACGGCCATCAAACTATACAAAAACCTGTACAATTCTCTTGTACATCATATAGAGATCCATCCAAATAAACTCTAACATCCAACAATACACAACAATCAACATATAGGATCCAAATACCACGATAAATTCGTGGCTTAAATGCTGTCTCCGGACACAATATCAAACTCAGAGAGATGCCACTAGTTACCTGAAATAAACCATCATAACCTACGAAAGTATATATATACATCCATACACAGCGAAACTATACTATCAGATCATCAGCCATTTATATACATTATACATTGACAAGCCCAACTGAAATATATATACAACCCTCCATAAAGTATATAAAACTGCAAAATATAGATTTTCGATATGATCTTCCTAGTCTTCAATGCCTAACCAACTTCTAAGTTCTAACCTAGCTCATCGGGCTTGCTTGAGCTAATCTGAAGGCAAAAAAAGGTAGTAATGAGTGAGTCAAATACTTAGTAAGGCACAACATAGTAAAGATATAAGCAGTATACTCAAAATAAATCAAAAGGAAGGAAATAGAAACATGATGCATGATGCATAACGTGAAACATGATCAAATATATTTTCAAAATATAAATAACTTTTCACATTTTATTTCTAATTCTTTTAGATTCTAGAACATGCAGAAATCTTCATTATCTTTTCAGATTTGCGCCAGTGGGTCTCACCAGTTAACGGAGTAGATGACCGAGGAATGAAATGTGTATGTATCCACACATTCTAAGGCGCTACCCATGAACCTCAAACATTAATGTCCCGTGGCGGACGTTATACCTTTTGCTGGTATACGAGGGCAAATACAAATATGCCACCAAAGTATCTCCCGTGTCCCAAGAGCATTCCTTGATCTACCATTGTAATACCCTAAGGCATTCTATAGAATACTACCCTCTAAAATACAAATCTTTGGTCCAAATTTTATAATAACTTATTCTTAAGGGATGGTCCACCAAATTCAAATACAAAGTTCTCATTCCCTGAAGAATGAGTCATCAAATATATCAAATTGTGGAGTCCCTTTGTAAACTTTGCATATCTTGCAAAATTATTATATACAAATATAGATAATCATTTCTCATGATTTAAGTCTTCTTATAACTTCAAACATATACATGATTGAACATGATACTTTAGCAAAATTACGAATTCCTTATCACATCAGGCCAAACATGACTTTTGGGCTTCTTGACGAATAATCTTTCACAAATGGTTAACAATAATATTTTTCAGAATATATAATTAAGTATATACAATTATACATAATTTAGATGTCAATTAAACAAAACAAAATTATGCAAAAATACCAAAAGGACTCGGTGAACGGTGTCAGCGCGGGTGTTGAGGTACCGTATGTGCAAAATCGGACAAAACCTGAAAAATCAAACACCTAACCAGTAAATCTCAAACCAAATAATGTATAAAACTCAAAATAATCGATCAAATGAGGTCCAGGCGCAGGTTAGGGTTTTTGGATGCACGCAACTGTGCAAAAATGATGAATCAAACAACAATTTGAGAATTACCCGTACCCAAGTCGTGGGTTTTACAAAATATGTACATGGGTCGGGTATTGGGACAATAATATCTAAAGAAAATTAAACGATAGTCCAAGCCGGAATCAAACCCAAGAGCTTCAATCTCCTCCTTTTTCCTCTTCTCCTTCGTGCTCTCTTTCTCTGTTCCTTTTCTCTCTCCCCAAACCGTGAGAAATAACGGTTAAAAAGCCCACATGCGGCTTATACGCGGACTGGTGCTTGAACGCTAACCATGGTGCACAGTAGGTGTGGGTGCACTAGACTCGGGGCCCAATAGGCGGCCCACCTCCTCCGCCCGATTCTGCCTCCGAAACATATTTTTCTGCATACATTGAGCCTAATTTTGATTATATTAATTCAATAAGTCGTGATTACCATACTTTAAAACCTGAATCCTATTTACGGATTAATATTTCGATATTATAACGCCGGTTCTTAATTTCACAAATTTCGGGTCTTTGGCCTTTCAATTCAATTTCTCCTGTGTTCTTAGATCTCGATTATTTTATATTAACTTAATTACTCATATTTATTATATTTTAAAAATCGGTACCTTACAACTCTTCTCTACTTATAGAAATTTCGTCCTTGAAATTTAACAAATTTCAAAACTTAACAGTAGGGGATAATACTTCCGGATTTTATCTCTGCGTTCTAAAATCACATCCTTGATGGGATGATTATTTCTAGAAAACCTTAATCATTGAACTATCTAGATTATCAATCAGGATTAAAACCTTATTATAAGGCAAATTCCTAATCTCTCACAGTGGTTTAACCCGATCACAAACCCACTTCCTCAATTATCGGTTTATGGGAGACATCATGATAATCCGCCAAATTCGAAGGTAAGCCGATTTATTGACCACCTCTCCGACTTAATACAAAATCTCAAATGGGCCAATAGACTCTTACTTCGATTCATCCTAAACACCGAAATGATTATTCATATGAAACATCAATCTTATCCTGAAATCTATGGACTGTGGGCCCACACAGTCCCGTTGTGCTACTCTAATTAACCATTTACTAGCGCACTAAAATCCTTTTACAACTCATATTTAATGATTCATATCGAACACCTAGATTACCTAGCAATTAGAAACCTAGAAAAATTCCAAAGATACTGATACAACTAAGGCAAAGCCCCAAATCATCAGATTACAATCAACCTAAGGATCACAATTGAAGTAACCACCTAAAATTTTCAGTAACGTCACAAGTTACCACCAAAGTCTCGAAACTTAAATATTTAGCAACTCATCATCTCATTGGCATACCAACGAGTCAATTTATTCCATCTAAACATGTCATCCAAATCCGCGATAAATGAGCCATTCTCGTCAACCAAATCTACAATTATCCAAACAGCACCCCCAAAATCCTTGCAATCCTAATAACCCTAAAACAAAATTGCAAGGACTTCTAATCTCATAATTTCATAACATTAATACTTCAGATACAACTATTCATCTCAAAAGCCAAAGGCAAAGCACCCCATTTCCTCTGATATCAGGAGTCGCTCGCGGTTAACCCTTCAATATCTTCTACGAAGCATCAAAGGCATACTTAATTCAACGACTCCCAACATCAAACTATTTGCAATAATGTTCGCCTTCCTTGTAGGACACCGAGATCCACCTTAACGGTCATTCAGCAGATTTTACGCGCTTGCACTGTCGCTTGGCCATCTCTTCCTGCGAGATAACATCTTAGTCATTTAGGATTATTAGACAATAACAATTTTTATAAGTAACACCTATCAATCCTCAAAGTAAAGGTTCTAATGGCTAACACAATTGGTCAAGATTGGCAATGATAGCACCCTTGCTTAGCCGAAAAATAGGTCATACCCATGCCATGACCTCCTCCCACGTCCCAGTCACCCCCTGCAACCCTGGTGATTTGCTAGTGGGTAAAAAGAATCGGGTAGAGAAGTTCAATGCAAACAAGAAATATCATCAACAGTAATCAAAATGGTTTAGTTGATTCATTGAAAATTGGGATACACATCATGAAGGCATATATCGGCCTCAAAATTACAAAATACTACCTACGTCTATGGACCAACTGAACTGCCATCCCATGGCTAAGAGGCCCCTGAAAAACACGGCGCAGGCCCTCTGCCCCTATCTCCCTTTGTAGGCGATCAGGTCCGTACGATGAGAGGCTCCAGCGTTCCTTAAGTCTAGGAAACCAACATGGAAGTCTGGAGCTACCAAAGAGGCTATCGATATGCAAAAATGGATACCCTCCTAAAACCGTTCGTCCAGCATCGGGGCCACCTCCTTAGGATGAAACCTAATCCTCAGCACTCCCTCTAGACAAGCGCACACGCCTAGTAGATCATTATGCCGTTGTCGACTCTCCTGAAACTTGTCCTCGAAGATCTGATCCAGAGCTTGACGTTGGCCTCCAAGAGCTCTTGGAATCTCGCCTCAGATTTAGAGAGAGCTTGGTCGAGGTAGCTGGCCTACTTGGTGACTCAATCAGTACACATGTATAACAAGTGGGCAATCTCATCCCTCGCAAGCGCACAACCTCCATCTAGCAAGGCACCCCCTTAGCTGTCAAGTAGAAAAGAGCGGTCAGTTAGAGGCTATTGTGAAAAAAACATACATATGGAAATTTGTGTTACCTCCTAGAGCGGCGAGTGAACCTGATAGGAAGACCCAACAAACTTAAGGCTAGGAGGTGCCCTCAAGGCCCAATGAGGCTCAGGATTTGAGGCGCCCAAGTGGTGCCCCTCCTTTGCAGTTGCCGCACCTATCAGGTCATCTTCTCCAATGACCTCTTTCATTCACTCGTCTTCACCTCCCACCTCATCCAAAGCCCAGAGACTGAGAAGACAGTGCCTCCAGCGATGAGGCAGATGAGGTCACAATGTCATCGATATCTTGGTGAGCCATTCAGAAAGTAGAAGCTAGCCAAAGGGAATGGTGGCAAAACCAGGGCTGAGATGTTCGCAGAGACAAAAGGGTGAAGAAAATGGCTGAGGGCTAGTGCACAAATAGCCAATGCCCTGACTTGGCAACGACATCGTTCGAAGATGCTGAAGTGGCACGTTTCTATAATGGCCTCGACATGTGCCCTCATGCAACAACATGTCCCTTCGTTGGCACCATTATGACAAATGATGCGGTGCCTCCTAGCGCAATCTGCTGACAATTGATGGGTTTTGATGCCTCGATTGACGCGATAGCGGCGCATTCTAGGTAATGATGACCAAGCGCAACATTCCCTAGAGGTAGCAGGTTGACAATGCTCGACCCTGATAGACTTGTGGCTGGTTTGACAGGTCCGTCTCCCGACCAAGCATTGGGATGAGCTGCTGAGGGTCAAACTGCCAAAAGACAAAGTTGTTAGCAGGACCGAACTATTAGAGTATCGAAGCCCAAGTAGCAGACACCATCCAAATGCTTCAATCCTCTGTGCCACTTTCTAGGCCATAGAGGGACAGCGTGTAGCCCTAGTAGGCCCAAGGCTGATTCACTCAATTCGTGTCCCTGATAAGCATCGAGATGACCGGTCGAGGGTCGGATCGCCAAAAGACTGGGTCGCTTGCTGCCTTGACCGTCGGATTATAAAAATCAAGCAATGCGAAATGGCATGCATACGCTTTAAATCACGCAACAATATTGGAGATAAATAATACATACAAAGAAATACTTGATAATTATATTCATTAATTTCTTTTACAAAGTACAAAGCCCCCTGGCGGGTGTACAACTCAAAAGGAAATTAAAATATATGGAACAACGATCAGACTGCTAAACCCCTGCTTCACTGAGACGAACATCCAAAGGGTAAACAGGCGCTTGTCTCTGAATAGGAGTCTCATCCGAGATATCAGCATGGTCAAGAAGGCGAGGCTCTTGTGCGTCGTTGCTCTCGAGCTACTGAAGCATGAGGTGCATGGAAAAAGCCCTCCATTGTAAGAGCAAGGCTCTGGTCACTGACTCTCATTGGGGAGGAGACCACCACCAACCTCCTATCATGGCAGGTCATAGCCGCATAGCCAGCGGGTCTACACTGGACCTGGTGCGGCAATCACGGCCCAGACCCAAGGAGGACTCGAGGACTTCTCCCCTATCAATTGCCAACAGTCCATTGTGGGCAACATATAGAATGGTCGTTCGCCTTGGTAGGAGCCAGAAGGGGGAAACCTTGTCCCCTCCGTGGGCTGAACCGCCACCCCTTGGAGCCACCCCACCGAGGACTATTCGACAACAGTTGAAGGAAGAAGGCGACAACCACTCTATACCTAGGCCACGAGCATTTCAACATGAGGACGGTCAGAGCATAGATATCAAGGTAGGCTTCAAGTGCATCTTCGAGCCTCACAGGGCTCCATCCAATCCCGGCCGATGGTAGTGCAGGCACCATGCCTGCTCTGAATTCTCACACTACTTAGCTAGTGAAGGGATGATTCGTGGAGTGAGACATAGGAAGCCCTTCCATTTATTGTTGGGAAGGGGATCAATGAGCTATTAATGCAAAAGATCGGGTCTGCTAGTGCCATCCACAGAGAATTGGTAGGCGCAGCAAATCACCCCCAATCTTGCCTATCAGAGCGACAATCTGTAAGATTTCTTGGAAAGGAAAGCACGTAGATTTGCAAGAGACATTCTATTAGAAGCATGCTGGGGGTTAAAACTTTTGAACCATCCAACATGAGGTGCTAGTGATTAATCTGTCACCCATGGGCTAACTTACGATCCAATTTCACAATGGGAGAATGGTCTAGAAATCACAACCCAAGAGAAGGCTCCCACGGCCCAAGATCCGAGATTGTGTGACCTTGG
>JAOVVI020011971.1:0-12423 GCA_028571085.2 Nepenthes alata | reverse complement strand
ATAGTAAAACTAAGTCCTCGAAAGCTTTTCAATCCGTATCAGTTGCCTATCCTGCGCTCACAGCCTATTCAATCTCATTGGCCATAATATCTTGTTCATTTAGAAGGAAAGAGAAGTAAGGGTGAGCTAATAGCTCAATAAGTGTATCATAATAAAAAATAATAGACAGTATAAGTAAAGATGAGCAAAGGAAAGAGACATAATCATGAAGGAGATGCGTAAATAAGAACTTAATTAAATATACTTTGGAACATAATTTACTTCTATTTGAGATATACTTAATGCATGATTATTTATCTTTAAAAATCAGGGTCAGTAAGTTTTACTAATTAAAGGTGCGGGAGGATGAGGAAGGAATATGTTAAGCTACACATTTTTAAAATATCGGTTACATTTTAGGCTTACAGCTACTTGGCCATTATATTGCTTGTAAACAGGCCAAACACCATGTGGAATAGCGGTATGCCTATCATCTGGGGTTACAGGGCCAATAAAATTCTACCATACCCTCCTGCGGTTCAGAGGCAATCCTCATCCTTACACAAGAATATCCTAAGACTTATCAATAGTATTACCCACTCCAATAAGTGGGCAAGATACACGGCCAGTGAAATCCTCGAGTCTCTACTGTGATGCCCATGTCATGCCAAGGCATATTACCCTTTTGTAACATAGTCCATGGTCCTAATTTCATAACTTTCTTATTCATTTGAGAAAAGGTCCACCATAATTCAATTCACAATGTCTCCATCTGGAAGAACAATTTAATCATATAACACATTGTGGACTTTTCTCCAATTACATATACAATTATTATCTTTCTTTCAAATTTAAGTCTTTTTACAAGTCAATTTGGATGCATAGATGTCACAGTGCATAGGAAAGATAAGAATTCCTTACCACATCAGGCAATTATCACTTTGGGGTCCTCCGGAACATATTTCTTTACAAACAGAGCACAAACACATTATTTCGAGCTTACAATTGAACATATACAATTAGATATAGCTTATGTAACAATTAATTATGATGGTAACATATAAAATTCACAATTAGGCTCGGGTGAAGAGTATCAGTTTGATTTAGAGCATCCGAACTTCGTGAACAGGTCGATACTTGTGAGTTCGGATGCCCGGCCAATATATATGCATAATTGGAACATGGTGCTTCATTTTTTGGGGTCAATTTAACATAATGCGAAGGGAAGAAGGGGAATCCCAAATTTGAGCACAGGTTAGGGTTTGGTGAAGCCAAATCGGGCCAAACGGGTGGGGAATCGGATAATAAACCATAAAAACTTCAGGTACTAATCATGGGTTATATATTTTTCACAATTTAGAGGAGTATCGAAACGATAATACCTGGTAGAAAACAAATAAAAACTAAAAGAAGAGAATAAAAGGGTACGAGAATACTTGCATCGATCCGATTTATCACCTTTATAACTAGCTCTCGGACAGATTCGGACTCCAAGGCTTCAATCTACTCCTTTCTCTCTCTAGGTTGGCGCTCTCTCTCTCTAAAAATCAGAAATGCCAAAAAAATGACAAGAAACAAATCCTAGCGCGTTTAAATACCTCGACTGGCGCTCGAGCAAGGTACTACATAACAAAGACATATAGATTTTCATATAAAATACAAATATAAATAGAAAGGAAGACAAATGAGGGATTAGGAATAAAAAAGCATATGGAGCAAGTGAAAGCATAAAGCGAAGTATAAACATGAACTTGGGACAAAAATATTATTTTTGTTCCTTTTATCTATTCATTCAATTATTCTTTTCACTTATTTTAGTTAGAAAATATGCTGAAAATTACAAATCAACTCAACTTACTTGTCCTTCAAATTAACTTTTATTTCTTGAGAGACCCGGGTTAGTAGGCTAAATGAGCGAATAATCGATGATAGGTTGTGTTCACTCCATATAACCTGAAGTCAAAGTTTTTCACCTTATTTACATCCTCAGGTAGGATGACCAAAAGTCAAATTCCTCCATAGTAACGCCCCGAGGAAGGCGAACCACATATCACTCTTTGGACGGAGTTATCCTCGATTACAACCGTAATATCTTAAGTCATGTCATAGAACACTACTCGCTAATAACAAACCTTTGTCTTGTTTCTTACTGATTTTAACTTAATATAGGGTATTTATGTTCTAAATTTATGGCCTTAGTTCATCATACTTCAAAAGTCACTTTAAATTCATACAACTAGGCCTTCAAATAATCTCATAGTTCTCAAATATTTCGGACGGTATATATTTTTAGTAAATTTCTGATAAAAATATCTAATAAGTTTGGATAATTCATCAAATAATATTTTTATCTCATAACTCAAAGTTTACGACAATTTTATACATTCATTTTTTAGCTAGGGTTTGGGAGAAATATTCCGGACACAAATCAAACATGAAATGCAAGCCAAATTATGAAATTAGAACCATAAATCATAATACTTATGCTTATATAAAATCTATCCATAAAATCATGAGAAATTTAGAAAATATATATTATGCATAACAAATATAAGAGGAGGAGGGTATTAGAGTAATAATACCCTAATGGAGACATCAAAAAGCAACAACAAGGAAGAATAAGTTTAGGGTATACTTGCCTCAATATGATTTACAAATTTTCTTACTCTAATCAGACCGAAATTGGTAAAGATTTCTTTCTCCTTCTCTTTTCCTCTCTTCTCTCTTTCATTGTTCTGCTGTTCGTGCATTCTCTCTCTCCCTTTTCTCTATTTAAAATACAAAACAATAAGTCGGTGCCAAATTTATTGAACTGACACTCGAGCACCAGGTAGGCGAGCACGACGCACTCAAGCACATGGCGAGTGTGCAGTGGGTTCCCTAGCCACTGGATTTGGCATTGTCATTCGGGTTTGAGCCAACAGCGAGCCCGGAGCCTATTGAAATTTGCACCTCCTTCTGAACTCGAACCAACAGCGAGCCCAACCATACTGGAATTAGCACCTCCTTCTTGGCTCGAGCCTACAGTAGGCTCGGCCCTACAGTTTGATGTACTTAGGTTAATTTTTTAATTTTTTCAATTCCACTTATCCCAAATTTGATTACATCTATTTAATTATTACAATTTATTATATTTTAGATACCCATACCTTACACCTATTGTTGAGTATTCCGCCAAGAAGAAGGACAATGCGTGGAGGCGATCAACAACGCAATAGAGAAAAAAGTATCTGGATTTATTGGGTAGAATGGTTGACGTCATTAAGACTATGGGGCAGAGGGATCTTGGTCCAGTGCCAGTTCCTACTCCTTCCCCAGTTCCTACTAATCTAGGACTGTCAACATATGATTGATTCATTCAGGCTAGAGTTTCTTAGTTCTTAGAAGAGCCAGACCTAATTAAAGCGGACACATGATTTCATTGGCTGATGGAAGTATTCACCGTGATCCATTACCCCAAGGAGGATCGAGTGTTGTTTGCTTCGTATTGACTTGAAGGTGAAGCCCATCATTGGTAAGACATGCAGAAAAGGGCTATAGGTATGCCCGAGCATGAGATTACTTGGCCTATGTTTAAGGAATTGTTTATGGAGAAGTACTTTCTATTTGTCCTCTGAGTGCGAAAGGAGGAAGAGTTTATCTGATTGAGGTAAGGAAGCAGGACGGTGGCCGAGTATGACACGAAGTTTACAAAGTTAGCTTGGTATGCTCCATATCTGGTTAAAGATGAAGATCGAAAGACAAGAAAGGTCCTTCAAGGTTTGTGGGATGTATCTGCAAGCAGTTGGCGACCTTAAGGTTGACGACTTATGTGAAAGTGTTGGACTGCACGTTGATCCACGAGAGGTGTCTTCTTTTCCGCCACATCGAGCGTTCGAGTTTGAAATTGATCTCGTGCTTGGATCAGCACCTATTTCAAGGACCACTTACCATATGGCTCCTGTGGAGTCAAAAGAATTAAAGCAGAAATTACAGGACCTTCTTGATATGGATTTTATTAGACCTAGTGTTTTTCCATGGGGTGCTTCGTGATAAAGAAGGATAGGACCTTGAGATTGTGTGTAGACTACTATGAGCTGAATAAGTTCACAGTCAAGAATAAGTACCCATTGCCGAGGATCAATGATCTATTTCATCAGTTGCAAGGGACACACGTGTTCTCTAAGATGGATCTTCAGTCTGGGTATCATCAGCTTAGGATCAAGCATGAGGATGTGGCAAAGATGGCTTTTCGGAGGTATAGCCATTATGAGTTTCTTGTGATGCTGGTCGGATTGACGAATGCACTAGCCCTGTTTATGGATTTGATGAACCAGGTCTTCCAGCCGTACTTGGATAAATTTATTATGATGTTCATCGATGACATCCTAATTTATTCGATGAGTTGTGTTGAGCATGAGGAGCATCTGAGGATCGTGCTTCAAACCCTTTGAGAGCATAAATTATATGTGAAGTTGAAGAAGTATGAGTTTTGACTGGATGAGGTCGTGTTCTTGGGCCACGTCATCTGATGAGGCGTCTTGGTGGATCCAAAGAAAGTTGAAGCTGTGATTAGTTGGAGCTAACCGACGACCATGACGAAGGTCCATAGCTTTTTAGGTACGGCTGGTTATTATCGCCGCTTCGTGGAGAATTTCTCTCGGATTGCTTTGCCTCTTACCCGTTTGACAAAGAAGAAAATAAGTTTTGATTGGACTGAAGAGTGTGACCAAAGTTTCCATGAGTTGAAGAATTATTTGACTTCGGCACTGATCTTGACCATCCCTGATGGTTTGGGTGGTTTCGAGGTATATTGTGATTGTTTAAAGGTTCGCCTTGGATGTGTCTTGATGCAAAATGGAAAGGTGGTAGCCTATGGATCTCAGCAATTGAAGATCCATGAGAAAACCTATCCGACCCATGACTTAGAGTTAGCCGACGTGGTGTTTGCATTGAAGATTTGGAGACACTATTTGTTCGGTGAGAAATTTCTTGTATATTCTAATCACAAAAGCTTCAAGTACCTATTATTCTCCCCGAAAGAGCTGAATATGAGGCAGCAAATGTGGATTGAGTTCCTTAAAGATTACAATTGTAAGATCCACTATCTATCGGGGAAGGCGAATATGGTCGCGGATGCTTTGAATCGTCAGACTAGTTTTGTCGCGAGACTACAAATCAAGCAGATGGAGATGTTGGATTGTTTGAAGTTTTATAACATCCAACGTTATGTCAAAGACAACAGAATGATGTTGTCTCTCCTGTAGGTACAGCCCAAGATCCTTCAGAGGATTAAGGAAGGGCAAGCGAATAATCCATTTCTAATGGATATTGTTGGAAACAATGACCAAGACTCCCAAAGAGATTTTTTGTGTCCATGCTAATGGAGTCCTATGCTTCCAGGATCATTTGTGTGTGCCTGACAATAAGGATCTGAAAGAGGAGATCATGAAGGAGGCTCATAGACCAGGTACACAATCCACCCTGGGATGAATAAGTTGTACCAAGACTTGAAGAAAATATTATGGTGGAGAAATATGTGAAAGGAGATTGTTGCCTTTCTTGGTCGATGTTTGATTTGTCAGTGGGTGAAGGCTGAGAGAAAGAAGCCCAGGGGATTATTGTCTCCCATGCCCATTCCGACATGGAAATGAGAAGATATTTTTGTGGATTTTGTTTTAGGCTTGCCTAGAACCCTAAGGAGTCACGATGCAATTTGGGTCATTGTGGATCGGCTAAGGAAATTGACTCATTTCTTAGCCATTCGGACGACGTACTCTCATGATCTTCTGGCGCAATTGTACATTAATGAGATTGCTAGACTACATGGTATGCCAGCATCTATTGTATCCAATCGTGATCCACATTTCGTCTCTAAGTTCTGGGAGAGTTTGCACTAGGAGCTAGGGACAAACTTGAAATTTAGTACAGCGTATTACCCTCAAACCGATAGTCAGTCGGAGTGGACTACTCAGATATCAGAGGACATGCTTAGAGCCTCAGTGATGGAGTTGAAGGGGAATTCAGATGATCACTTGACGTTGGCTGAATTCGCATATAATAATAGTTTCCAAGCGAATATCGGCATAGCTCCTTTTGAAGTACTATATGGTAGAAAGTGCTGGTCTCCTATTCATTGGGAGGAGACAGGAGATAGGCAATTGTTGGATTCAGATATAATTCTAGAGACATCAAAAAAGATGTCAGAGAAGACGCCGTGGAAGGGAGTCTCCAGATTTGGTGTCAAAGGGAAGTTGAAGCCGTAATTTATTAGATCCTTTGAGATCTTGTAGAAAATTGGAGAAGTATTGTATGTTTGGCATTGCCGCCGAGTTTGACCAAGGTGCACAATGTCTTCCATGTCTCAAAGTTGCGGATGTATGTCCACGATTCAACATACATTATCGATTACAGCCCTTTAGTTATCCATGAAGACTTATCATATTCGAAGGAACCCGTTCAGATTTGTGATTGGAAGGATCGAACCTTGCGCTCGAAGACCATCCCTCTCATGAAGGTCTTATAGAAGAATCACTCCCACGAGGAGGTGATGTGGGAAAGGGAGGATGAGATTCGGGATAAGTGCATCCCCATTTATTTCAAGGTACGTCTTCTCATTAAAATGTTAAGATTTGTTAATTTCGAGGACAAAATTTTTCAAGTGGGGAAAAGTTGTAAGGTTCTGATTTTCTTAGCATTATAATTGAAAGATAATTAAGTAATATAATCAAAATTAGGCTTAATTTATGTGAAAAAATTAGGTTCTGGGAGTGTAGGAACATTCAGCGAGTGGGGCTCGTCGGGCGCCTCGGGCGGCGCCGTAAGCACCCAAAATAGCACAGTAGTGCCTGTTGGGTGCTCAAGCATTGGGGCAAACACTAGAAATTGAACATGGCACACCACTAATGCATTGGCCGGCGCTCGAGTGCGGCCTGTGATATAAATACCGAGTGAGGGTTTCAAACAGTCTTTTTCAGCTTCCCACGTCAGAAGAGAGAGAGAGCACGAATGAGAAGAAAGAGAAGGAAGAATCCAAGGTCCCTGAGTCTGTTTTCGAGCTCGAGTTAGTTGGATAAGTGATAAATTGGATCGAGGTAAGTGCACTCATAACCTCTTCTTTCTCTTTTCGCATTGTTCATCCCGATCCTCTTGGAAAGTTTCGTCCCAATACCCATTCATACTTTTGATTTCATGATACCCATGTGTTGAACATGTATATATTCTGATTTTATGTCCGATTATAAGATTTGTACCGTATTTTGTTCTACAAAACCCTAACCAACGCCCCTTGGCTTTTACCTGTTTTAATTGAATTTTATGGATGATTTAGACTTGAAAAATAGGAATCCTAGCTTTAGGACCTTGGGTACCTTAAGTGTTTGGTATTTGTTCACATATATTTTATATATACTAATTTTATGTAAATCGGAACATTATCAAACATGAATCAGGATATTATTTCACATGTACATTATATATATTATATTGTATATGTTCTGAAAATTACGTTATATGCAATTGTGAAGGAAATTTATTATCTAAAAATTCTAAAGTTATGTTCGGATCACGGGGATAAGGATTTATGATCTTTCCCATACTTTATGTTAATTATGTGTGTAATTTAAGTCACGTGGAACCTAAATTCATAAGAATTATACAAATGATAAAAAGAATAAGAAAAGAATTCCATAACATGCCATGTTTGATGTATCGTTCTCCCGGAGTGAGAACTAAGTGATAAAAATGAGCATGGAATTTTTCAAAGAATAAGTAAATATGAAATTAGATCGATGATTTGTATTTCTGATAGCAATATTCACTGACATACCTTAAGAAATTACTGTAGAAGTATGCGGACTGCCTCTGGGCTACAGGGGCATGGTGGCAAATGTTTATGGCCATTTATATCGGGTTAAAGGTATACTGCTCACCACAGGGTATTGAATTGCATGGGTTTGCGCTTTAGAATGTATAGAAACAAACAAATTCTTTTTCTCGTTCGACCGTACCGTTAGCTGGTAAGACCTACTGTCCCTAATCCATAATAATAATGAGTTTTCTACATGTTTTAAAACCTGAAAGGATCAGAAATAAAATGAGAAAGAACAATCTGTTCTGAAAAGATATTTGCTCATGTTTCACATTTATGCATTCATACTATACTCTTACTCCCTCCCTTTGTTTTATTTTACATATATTGATTTTTGTTCTTGTTATATTGTACTTTGTTGAATATTTGGCTCACTCCTTACTGTTTATCCTTCCTTCAGATGATCACACACTTATGTCGGATGAGGCGAAGTGAGGATTAGGAGTCGGCTAGGAAGAAGGACTTAGAGGAGACATTTGAGGACTTAGTTTCGTAGTTTTCCACTTTATGGAGCTCATTTGTATATTTTGGTTGTTTTGTATATATATAGATGTATGTGTATAATGATGATATACTCGTAGTATAGTTTTCGTTGTATTTATATGGATGTATGTGCTTCCGTAGGTTATTATGGTTATTTTAGGTACGTAGTAGCATCTTGTGATAACCAACGTTGTGCCGAAGTTGTGACGTTGAGCCACGTTATAGTTTTATGGCTTTTGAATCCTGTGTTGTGATGTATAGATGTGTATATGTATGTTGTATAGGGGTTTGTACCGGTTGTATCATCTTGACGGCTATTTTACTGTCTGAACTCTACTAGATTCTGGTTTGAAAACACGGTCCGTCACAAGTTCACTTTGATTTTTATCCAAATTCAGTTTCTCATATGTTTCTTTTCTTCCTTCTATTTTCCACTTTTATTTTGCTCTCTTCTTTCAAAAAATTAGAGAAAATAAACTAAAATCCACTAAAATGTTCTTATATAATAGATTGGCCTATGGGTACCAATCAAGTATGGATTAAGCATAAAAGCTTCTGCAAGTCTACATATGATCATCTAATATGTGGGCATCAAGCACCTCTATTTTAGACTAAATATGTATGTGTGACTTTCATTCGCACCTCAACCACAACGATTCTATCTAAATCATGCTTTTGCATGGATTTAGTGCATGTCACGTGTCAATGAAAATTTTACTTTTGATGATCATATGTAGACTTGCAGAAGCTTTTGATCTTAGTCCATCTTCATTACAAAATTTTATCATCAAAATTTACATTCCTCAATGAAAAAATAAATGGGATATTTCTCATAGATTCCTTTTTCTCATTGCTATGTTGCTTTCTTGTATGAATGATTTCTCCACAAAATTTTGACCAAAGAAATAACATTAGTGAAGAGTACTTATTCCCATCGTCCTAAAATTTGGTTCAGTTGTTCAGTATATGTAAAATTTTCATTAATGTTTAATAGTTCATACTCAATAATACACAAAGGGTATAAACATATTTAGAAAGTATTGAAACATAAAAAAATGTTATGAACTTCTCCTAGTTTTGGAGGCAAGGCTGATCAATCTATAAGCCACTATTCTAATCATTTTTAAAATTTCTAACAGTCTAATAAACTTCGAATTCAACTTCCCTATCAATTCAAAAATGGAAACT
Source organism: Nepenthes alata (assembly GCA_028571085.2). Classification (NCBI taxonomy): domain Eukaryota; kingdom Viridiplantae; phylum Streptophyta; class Magnoliopsida; order Caryophyllales; family Nepenthaceae; genus Nepenthes; species Nepenthes alata. Next base: position 2,924 of record JAOVVI020011971.1, on the reverse strand, counting down.
CCCTTTCAAAAATTCACGATCTATAATTTTAAAACTCAACTAGGTCCTCCTAAGATCTGTGTAACTTTTTGTGGACTTTAAGCAATTTGAAGCCGGTCTCTATCATATGAATTTTATCCGAAGTCTCCTAGATTACCTATAATCCTAAAAGTCTTCAATCTTTAATTTTTTTCTAATGAATTAAGGAATGATTTTTTTCTTCCGTCTAATACTTCAAAAGATACTATAGTGATACTTGATAACTATTATTATAAGAAAACTCAACTAGTGATAAATAGTTATCTCGATTTTTCTTCATCTCAAAAACTAATACTCTTAGAATGTTTTACAAAATTCGAATTGTTTGCTTTGATTGTTCATTTGTTTGTGGATAATATGTAGTACTAAATTTTAAATTTGTATCCAACTCTCGATACAAATTCTTTTGAATTTTGGATAACCTCGAATCTCAATATGATATAACTGAAACTGGAATCCTATGAAATTGGATGATTTTTTATATAAATTCTTGCGAAGTAGTTCCTTAATAATGGCATCCTAATAGTAATAAAATAAACTAACTTTGTTAACCAATCAATGATCACCCATACTATGTTATAATTCTTTGATATTCTTGGTAAACCCATCAAAAAATTCATAATTATGTGCTTTCATTTCTATTTAGGAGTTGGCATCAATTATAAAAGACCCAATGACTTCTTATTTTCGACCTTCACTAGTTGACATAATATGCACCTTCCTATAAAAGTGATATTTTTCTCTTTATGTTTCTCCACCAAAAAATATTTTGCAAATCCTAATTCATTTTATTTATTTCTAGATTAAGTTTGGAATGGGGTTAAGGTTCCAATGGAATATCATTCTTGAGTCGTAGGTGGTATCGAAGTGTGAGTCTCTTAGTTTATTTGAGATTTTTGTATTAAGTCGAAGAGGTAGTCAATAATTAGGCTTACTTTTGGATTTGGGTAGATTATCGTGGTATCTTTCGTGTACCGATGAATAAGGAGGTAGGTTTATGATCAGGTTTAACTGTTGTTGGAGATTATGTGAGGTCCCAAAATCAAAGTAAAATATTGCTACTTAAAAATCGGAGAGTTTTAATTTTGACTTAAACCGGAGTGGCTTTACACTGCTGGTAGACCAGAAATAATGACAATTAAATGTTGACCGGCGTCAAGACGTTGACCGGAGGGTCGACCGAAAGGTTGACCAATTTTTAATATTGACCAACCTTGAATAAGAAAAAAAGAAACATTGGCCGGCTTTGAGTAAAAGTTGGCCGGATTAGAATAAGAAACGTTGACCAAAAAAGTTAACCAATTGAAAAGTTGACCGACTTTGATGAAAATGTTGACCAGCTAGAATTAACCACAAAATTCAAAAGACAAGGGCCAACTTTGTCGTTAGATCCCAACTAGATCCCAATCTAATCAGAGCAAGTAAAATACCCCGTTGACCTTCTAGATAAAAGTATCAAGCATGTAACTTATCCCACTCACTCCTACCTAACCCCTGAAGGGAAGTACAAAGTAGATAACCCACCCCACTTACTCCACCTATCCCTTCTCTTTATATACTGAGCTTCAGATGAGAGACCGGTGTGGAAATTCCTGGCAAGGAAGGAGGGCAAGAAGTGAAGGAGGAGAAAAGCTTCAAGTTAGTCGGAGTGGACGGTCAACAGTCAGGCAAGTGGACCCCCGTTTTTAAGCGTAAATTGAAGTAATGTTTTACTGCAAGCGTACCTTCTTTTTTTTAAACTTATATTTTACCTTTGTTTTCAAGTTTTGACTTTAATAAAAATTACAAGTGTTCTCCTCAGATTTAAATACTGCTTGATAAGTTACATCTCTGACGTCATACTTGCCTTACGATCGGACTGAAAAATATGACTCTGATTTCGTGGTTAATTCATACTTTTTGCTTTCTGCTTTTCATTTTCTGCTCAACTATGATTGAACTTGAATTGCATAAAAATGGAGAATTAAACCGACTTTGAATAATAACGTTATAATCATTGACCAAAATGTGATTTATGGATTTGAAACCGGCTTTATGTCAAATGAAAGTCCTTATACTTGACTAGAATGAGAAAAATGAACTCGAAATTTGACCTTATAATATGACGACCGAAAGTTTTGTGCCCGTCCAGAATGCAGACTAAAGAAGAAGTGAACCGGCTTTATGACAAGATAAATAAGATCGGACTTTAGCACTGGGAGATAAGGTTCTCCGGTATGCCTTAGAACATTATGGTAAAAATTGAGGATAACGAAAGGGAGTCATCCTCGGGGCTTTGTACAAGGAGGAAGTGAGAGCCATCATCGGAGTTTTATACAAGGAGGAAGTGAGAGCCATCATCGGGGCTTTGTACAATGAGGTATTGCCGTGTTGTGAGGAGATGTGCGCAATCTATCCTTGATTACTGTCCCCTCCGCTAGTGATGTCCTTTAACGATAAAAATAAAAGAGAAGAGAAATTTTTATAATATGACAAACTCTGTTTCTCTGTTCCGATTTCTAGAATTTAACTGCTCTGACATTCCTAACATGTATCTGTCCGGTCAATAGTTATTTTATAAAATCTATATTGTTTATGTATCTGTCCGATCAACTGTTATTTTATTCTTGTTGCATATGTATCTGTCCGGTCAACTGTTGTTTTATAATATTTATGTTACATATGTATCTGTATCCGCCTTATAGCATAAACTCTTTACGAAAGATCTGCATGTACTTTGTTGAGCTCCGACTCACTATTTTCTGTTTTCCCCCCCTTCAAGATGAAACTATAGAACTTGTGCCGGATGAGAGAGAGTGACTAGAGCTCCGTCCGAATGATTCTAAGGACTTGGAAGCACATTCTGAGTTACCCAGAAGAAGCGGTCTTCTTGTGATGATTCGGCTGAAATATATAAATTGTTATAA
>JAOVVI020011970.1:0-12423 GCA_028571085.2 Nepenthes alata | reverse complement strand
ACCCGAATTTTGGGAGTTTAGATTTTAGAAATTATAATTATGTGTTTTAAATTGACCTGCTTGGTTCGGGTTCGTGAGACATTCTTCTGAATATCTTTTGACGACTAAATCAACATGATTCCCAAAAAAGTGGAATATGGGAGAGATAGAGGAAATAAGAGAATGGAAGTAGAGGGCTTAGCTCCATTGAATAACAGAAGAACAAGTAATTTAGAGGATATATTTTGTTTTCCTTATTTTTTGGATTCGATCCCCTCTTAGGAGAAAAGATGCATATTTATAGCTACAATGTCAATTATTGGTGGTTTCCTGAAGAGAAATAATCAGCCACGATCTGAATGGTTATGTCGGTTAAAAATTGATTAATTTAATTGTTCTTGTGCACGTTCTAATTGTGGGGTTGATTGGAGGCGATTGATGCCTATTGATTGAAATGATAGTAGACGGTTAAAATTTGACAGTTAGAAAATCCTTGCTTAGGCTGATCACAAAGCTGACAAACCACTTGATTGGTCACCTTGATATTCCACCATTCAGGCATCTAATTTAAACCGGGTTATATTTTGCTTAATAATCACCGGACTATCTAATGGATTTTGACATATCCTAGCTAACACTATCACTATTGGATGCCATATTGTCTGGGTTTAGGGTTAATGGGTAGAATGCTGCTCGCTTATTTCTTGCTATTTTGGGCCTATTAGTCATGGACACATTAGGGTCAGCCTGATCGATGTTGTACCTAACAAATTCTTGATGAGTTTTTCTCATAATGGTAGATCTGATGTTGACTTCTTTAGGAGAATGTGATTAAATCTGTAGAGGAATTTCCTTTGATAGGATTGCCAAATAGCAGTTGAAGGGACGCATAGTATACAGTTCAACATTATTCCTACTGTAACTCCGTTAAATTCTGCTAAAAGGAACAATGTGACACAATTTTTGTGTCCCACTCATTGCAAAAAAACAGTAAGGAAAAAAATGGGTTGGGCCCTAAAAATTGTGACACATCTTTTTGATAGAATTTCGGTAGGCTTGAATTAAAAATAGCACTTTAAAGTAAATTGCTTCGAATCTGAAATTTTCTAGTCGGAGTTTCAAAACCCGTGACCAACTTCATAATGAAGTAAACTTACAGTTGTGCTTGTCGCCAAGGCTCAACCCTCCCATGCCTTGACAAGCAAAAAGGATGTTTGGTTCGACTTAAGAATCCTTATGATGGGAGGCAGGCTAGGGGTGTAATGGTGTCAGCTGTGGGCTTCATGAGTTTTAGGTTTTTTGTCAGTGCTATGCTGATGGCTTGGGTAGTAGATTTCTCTGGGTTTAGTCTAATGAAGTCCTATTAATGGAGCAATGCACATGAAATTCAGGTTTTTATTCTCACTTTCTTTGGTCGTAAACTGCCTGTTGGGTTTGATCACTCCCTTGTGGGAGGCTCAACAAACGAGCACGTCATCAAAATTCGGAGTGCTGTAAACTGGCTATAGTAAATGACCAGAAGACCATTTGCTAAGGTGGACAAATCTCGGATATGACCATTTGTCAAGGAAGGCAAATCTCGGAGTGGCAAATTTATCGGTTTGGAATTGCTGGTATGAAATTTACCGGTTTGGATTAACCAGTATGGATTTACCGGTATGAAATTAACTGGTATGAAATTAGCTGAAATGGAATTGCCGGTATACATTTTCCGGAATGGAAAATGCCGGTTTGTCAGGAATGGGCTGGTATGGAATTCTGGTATGGAATTCCAGAACGTAAGGGCCTGAATGGAATTCCAAGAGAGGATTTTCGGAGTGGAAATCCGGAGTTGATTTCCGGAGTGCTTTTGTAAGAGTGATGCCAAGGGTCGGAGTGGTACGCAGTTGACCTTCCAGAGTTGGTAAATCTTGCAGAACAAGTAGCTGGTTTGTAGAGCAGTTAATTTTTCAGAATTGGTAAGTATTACAAAGTAGGTAGCTGACCTGCAAGGTATGCGCCGTCTGAATAGAGTAGGTTGACTTACAGAATATACGTATCTGAAAAAGCACAAAACTAATAAAGTCGTAGAAAAAAACAAGGTGGGACAAATAATCTACAAGATTATGACAGTTAAGTAGATAGGATTTGGAGTCAAGGTCTTTACAAAGGCACACCAGATGTTTCGGAAAGAGGTGAAGAGAGCGGCAGTGGAATTGAGCAAAGTGCAAAATGGAGCTTTTGGCGTTCACTGTTTGCCGCCACACTTGTAAAATCAAATAGAATGAAGTAGACCACCACTGAGAGGAATGAAAGAAGAAAAACAGAGAGATAAGAGTGAAGGAGGATTTCCTTACTTTGGAGTTGTTTATTCTTATTATGTCGTGGATGTGTAGCGGATATTCTGTCTCGGATGCTACTTGTAACCAATTTTACATAGTGGAGGTTTGTTTGGAATTTGTCCCGTGGTTTTTCATTTCGGATTGAGAAGGATTTCCACGTTAAAAAAATTGTGCATTTTTGTTCATTGCATCCTACTAAATAGGTGGCCGATCGACTAACAAGGGGTTTGGGTTTTTCATTGCACCTTTTTGTCCAACTCGGATTTGTCCGACTGGCCTTGCCCCGCAAACCCCAACACTGTCTTGGTTAATTGACTGGTTTTAGAGAGTAACATGTGGAATCTGTCTTTAATAGGTATCATTACCCCTTTTTTCTTTGAAAGAAATTATACAAGGCACAGGGAGTCAATATTCATCTACTGTGTTATTAATTATTGTAAGACATACATTCAATTGATTGGTTATTGTGATATGTGATGTTTGCATGCCTTTCAATAATTAGTTGATATTGCAAAGTGACAGAACGTATCTCATGTATTATATAATTTCTTGTATTTATACCTGTCAAAACGCAACTTATGTGACTGATGCTACTTTATTGTCTTTGTATTAATAATAATTATTATTATTGTTCTTACAAAATCCTTGTGTCCTGGCTTCTGGTTTGATTGCTGCACATGTTGCATTAAAATTTCAAGTCCACACAGATGCTAGAAGACTTATATGCGGCGTTAGTGTCTCTAGACTCTGTCGAAATGTGGCAAATAATGAGAAATCCAAGCTAACAATATGGGTTTGATTCATGATATCTGCTCTATGATTATTAATCCATCTCAGGGCAAGTTCTTCCCTAGTCTCCAGCTGCAAGACTCAGAATACACTGAGTTGGGATCGTTAAGCAGATAGTGACTAGTGTAAATCTTTCCTTTCGTAGAGTTTGTAATTCTTAGTTTCTCCTTACGTTATTGTCTTTGTGGAAGTTGTTTCCCTAATAGCTCTAATACAAAGTAAAAAAATTCATTTCATCGATACTATTTAGAGATACAATGAACCACATCTGGCATGGTTTGAACTCGTGAAACAGAGCAATAGGCCTAAAAATCCATAGCTTTTCCAGTGCATGATGTTGATCTCTTGGGAGTATGATTATTACTTTGGCCTTTTGCAGAAGCCAACAAGTCCGAAGCAAAAAAACCCACTAGCGTTCCTTTGCTGCCAGCTTCTAGTTACCAGAAGCCGGTGGTTCCGATAGAAAGAGCAGGCTCGGGTGATGGCAAATCGGCTGAATCTGCAATGGGTAAGCCAGCGACGAGACTTGGAGTGTCCATTCACGGAACGAGTGAGAACATGAGGAAGGTGCTGTCAGATATGCCTTGTGTGTCCACCATCGGAGACGGGCCAATGGGAAAGCGAATACAAGGGTTTCTTTACAGGTATAAGAAAGGGGAAGATGTGAGGATTGTTTGTGTTTGCCATGGAAGCTTTCTCACCCCAGCCGAGTTTGTCAAGCATGCTGGTGGCGGTGAGGTGGAGCACCCTTTGAGGCGCATAGTCGTTAGCCCTTCTCCCTCGTAGTGTTTTAGTGGTACTTAAAAGACTGCCCTCTTAGAGAGGACTCGCAAAACAGAAAAAGTTTGGTCTGGAAAAGGGAAAAGCAAGCGGGTTTATTAGTTTGAACCCTCAAAGAGAGTTAGAAAGTTTGTTCTTTGCTCATCTTTGTTATGTAGACTTGGCCTTTTGTGTTGGAATCAATGCATGAAGCCTCTTGTTTGAAGGTAAAGTTAACGAGCCTCTTGTTTCACGGAGGTGGGAGGAGTCCATTTATCATCAATCTCAGTTTTTTCTATAAATTTTCCCTCACACATATTCTATATTCAAGTTGTATTAGGATCGAATGAATTATTTCCCTGTTCCGTCTTTGAAAATTGAGAAAATGAAAAGAAAACTCACTAGTTGACTCAAACTCGAGGCAAAGGGAGATATTTGGGAGTAAATTTTGAAAATTTTATGAAATCATTGTGCAAACTAGGAGAACCATGAATTAATGGTTTTCCATCCTAAATATTGAAGTTAGAGAGAAAGATATAAACCTGTATACACTATATAACATTAATATAATCGTTCTATTTTAATTAAGAGATAGATTTTAGCCGTAAAAATTATGTTTTATATTGTAAAAATCAAACTCCATATATCTTATACTAAGCATTCCTTTTAATATGGGAAACAAAAAAAGAACAAACAAACATTTGTGTGCCATTAGGTAAAAAACTGAATTTATTTTTAAATAAATTCAGATATACTAAACACATTGAGCGATGATCTGCAAAATTGGTAACTTAGAGGATGAGGGCTTTGGGATGTAGGGACCTCAAAGCCTTCAATCTCAACTTATTAACGAAAACAAGGTCGAGAATTTCCTAATAATGAGGTCTCAATGATTAGTTTATAGATTCAACCAAGTGTTGGGAAGTATGCCAGTAAATCATGTCATCCCACTAAGGATTATACTTGTACGATCTACTCAGAAGCATTATGAATGTGAAGATGAACATGCACTTCTTGAGATCCTTCGATTCAACAAATTTAAAAACACTAACTTTACATTTAACTGTAGATAACATGGAAGTAAAACATCCGCAATATTTTGCATATCACAGCTGAAAGCCCACGTAGGAGATGATAAGGAAAAAATCAGGTGGAAAACTATATATAACAGTTTACTCAATTTACAAGGAGAGCAGATAAAATAACAGAACTGAATCTTAGGTAACTACCCCCCCCCTCCAAAAAAAAAAAAAAATCCAAGCTTAGGGGAGAGGGAACAAATTACAATAGCGATTCAAATCTACATCTTTGCTATGTTAAATCAAATTTCATAACGTGGGGGTACCATGTCAACAAGAAGGAGGTTGAAGCTCCTTTAACCGCCGCAACACGTGCCTCATTGTAGGCCTTGTTGAGAGCGAGTCAACGGTACAAACCACAGCCAAATGCAGAACTTCCACGAGATCATCGTGGGGGCCATTATCCCACAACCCAGTCACGAAGAACTCCTTGGCACGCCCCTGTCGCAGTAGCATGCAGGCCCAAGCAACGATGTTGAATCCATTACCGTAAGGAGAAAACGATGGATCAAGGGCCTTCTTGTCCGACAATAGCTCAAGCAGCACGACCCCATAGCTGTATACGTCGGCTTTATCAGAAACACGGCAAGTCATTGCATATTCTGGAGCAACATAACCAAAAGTTCCTGCCACTCCCGTCGTGGCATGGGTTTCTGAGGTCCCGAGCAGCCGGGCCAACCCAAAGTCTGACAAATAAGCATTGTAGTCGTCATCAAGCAGGATATTGCTCGGCTTAACATCGCGATGAAGAACACGGGGAACACACTGATCGTGAAGATAAGCGAGAGCTCGGGCAATGTCCAAGGCAATTTTGTGAAGGATTCTCCAATCCACGGCCCGTGTTGATCTTTCCTGGATAAACTTTTCCAAATTGCCACCTGGCAAGTAATTGTATATGAGAAACATCTCCATCTCACTGGCGTGATAGCCAATCAATGTCACGAGATTAGGATGCCGAAGCCTTCCAAGGGTTTTGATTTCTACATGATACTGCTGAATTCCTTGGAATCGACCCACTGCAAGTCGTTTTACTGCAACTAGAACTCCTGGGGAAATCTCTGCCTTGTAAGTTGCTCCAAAACCACCATTACCGATGCAATTGCTCATGCTGAAATTCCCGGTTGCTCGTACAACAATATCGAATGTCAGTGGCACCCCAATTTCCGCAAATATTGTTACTTCCTTCCTCACAGACGCAAGAATCCTGGACTTTCTATTGCATCTTCTGGTGTAAATGAAAAGAACAATGAGAGCTACAAGAACTGAGAAAATGGCTGATGCAGATGTTACTGCTGCAATCTCAATCGATGTAAAACCAGCACTCCGAGTGCTTTCAGCTTGACTTTCTGAAGGAGAAGCAGCATAATTTTGCACGTCCCCATTTGCACCTTGTTGATCCGACGGTGAAACTGTTAGAGAGAACATAGGGCAATATCCCAGAAGAGGATTACCAAGGACACTGCTACATTTAATCAAGTTCCTATTTGAGGCCAGTGGCCCAGACAAGTTGTTGAAGGACACATTGAATGCTGAAAGGGTTTTCATATTTGCCAACCCAGAAGGAATTTGCCCCGACAATTTATTGTTGGTCAGCAGCAAGACAGACAGGTTTCTCAAGTTCTCAAAATTTTCTGGAATCCCACCAGAAAGGCCATTGGATGAAAGATCCAACACCTCTAAAGAACGCAATTGCCCCAAGCTAGGTGGGATATTCCCGGTCAAGTCATTATCAGCCAAAGAGAGAAACCTTAAACCACTAATCCAACTAACGGAGACTGGTATCTGACCTTGCAACATGTTTTTGCTCAGGTCAAGAGCAACAAGCGATTCCAGTGCCCCCAAACCAAGGGGAATGGACCCATTGATTAGATTTTCAGAAGCATCCAAAAGCACGAGAGACTTGCATATGGAACCAATGCTAGCAGAAAGCTGACCAGATATTTTGTTGCTGCTAACATTAACAATTATTGCACCCAACTTATCACAGTTGTCAAATAAACTTCCAGGAAAAGATCCGCTCAATCCATTTTTTGCAGTCAAATAAGCATAAATAATCTGCTTCCCCAATCTGTCAGATGCAATTGGAAACGTGTGGAGAGTGCCAGTAAAGTTGTTGCTGCCGAAATTATGCATAACAGCTATGTCACTGTTCCTGTTAATCAATGAGAATGGTTCACCACCCAGAGCTTTGCTGGCAAAAAATGATAGGTAGGCGTGAGCTGGGTCATTTGGATCATATGCATACCCGGATACCAAGGGCCGAAGCTCACAGGTACTGTTATAGAATCTCGGAATGGGGCCTGTTAACAGATTTCCACTAACATCGAAAAGAGTCATACAAGGAACAGGAAGTTTATCATTGAGCTCCCCATTTAGCCTGTTTGAGCTTAAATCGAGAAAATGCAGTTTCTTGCAACTGGCAAAACCATCTGGGATTTCTCCTGTAAAAAAATTCTCCGCCAAGTTTAGCATCTCCAAACTGATGCAAGAACCCCACGTTCTTGGCAACATGCCCTCAAGAGTTGCTCGTGGAGCCCATAATATTTTAAGATTTGGAAGGGCTGCAACCACTGCAGGTAATCCACCTTCGAAGTAGTTGTAATCATCACTTCCATAACCAGATGCATCTGAAGCATACCTGCCAGTGGTTGGAAGTGGGTTAAAAGTATTGGACAACACAAGGACAGATAATTCAGAACATTTCCCAAGCTGAGAAGGTATCAATCCACTGAGACTGTTCCTTGACACGTCGAGAACCTGAAGCTTCTTCAATTGACCCAATTCGGCTGGAATAGCATCTTCCAGCATATTGGAATGCAGCAATAGCAGCAGCAACTGACTACAATTTCCCAATGAACTAGGAATCCCATGAGACAGAGAGTTAGAGGACAAATCAAGAAACTCGAGTTTCTGACAATTGCTCCCTATATCACTAGGAATTGTTCCATGAAGCATATTGAATGACAAAGAAACAATCCTCTTCTGACCAACAAACCCAGGAACGGTCCCATTAAGCCGATTACCAGACAAGTTTAGCACCTCCAGAACCGCACAATTAGAGAGCGAGTTCGGCAACTCCCCTTCAATCATATTAAAACCGAGATTAAGAACCTGCAAGTTCCTCAAACCAGAGAACCATACCGGAAAACGCCCATTTATCAAGTTTCCCTCAAGATCAAGCACCTCCAAGCTTTGCATACGCCAAATTTCACTAGGAATTTCACCACTGAACTCATTAAAGGGAAGCGACAAGACCCTTAGCTCGGCAAGCTTGGAAATAGCCAAAGGCAGCTTACCCGCTAAAACGCCATTACCCTCCGCACACTTCCGACGAATCCCATAACCAATTAGTGGAAATTGATCAATCTTAGAGCAAGGAAAGGTATTTAGATTACCTCCCCCGGTGATATTAAGCGCCAAGACTCGAGAATTCGAGCCACACAGAACACCGAACCATGAACAGTGATCGTAGTCGCTAAAATTCCAGCTCGATAGCACACCAGACGAGTCGGAGACTGAGTTCTTGAACTCGATGAGTGCTAATTTGTCTGATTCGGAGGCGAATGAGAAGATGCAGAGGAGGAAGAAAACAGTGAAGAAGTGAATTGGGGTTAAGGGTTTGTGAGTATGATGACGCCATTTGATATTTGAAGAACAGCCCATCACTTTACACCTGAAGATTCTCACAAATCCTAGGAAACAACACAAGCCGATGCGTGCCTGTGTTGTTTGGTAAGTGAAACGAATGCCTTCGATAAAAAAAAAAACCCTAGCCTCCTCAATTTTGAAGAGAGCGAAAACAAGGAGAGAGAGAGACAGAGGGAAGGGGGAGAGAATGTTCAACTTACGACAGTGCGGCTCTCGGTTCAGTAAGCGCATTCCCCTTTCCTCTTTATTTTTTCCTTAATTTGTTTTCAAAAAATAATATTTATATAACCATTTATATATTTATTTTATTAAAATTATTAATATATATATATATATATATATATGTAATAAAATACACGCTCATTTTTAATAATTTTAATATAAATAAATATATATATATAATATTACTCCTTTCTTCCACTCCCTTTCTACTTGCCCTCACTTCCTGTCCCTCTCCCACCATTCGACCTCTTTGGACACCCATTTATCCGTATTTTCAAAATACTTAAATTAAATTTCATTTTAAATATATATATATATATATATATATATATTAATATATAACATATTAGACTATTATTATTGATTATCTATATTAACTAAATAATATTTTTATTTTTTAAAATATTTTTCAAGTTAATTTTTTTAAGTATAAGATCCATTTTTTTCAACTTATCATTCAGTGGTCGTATACTGAAATTAATATTTTACTTTGAATGGAATAATATAGCATAATATAGTGTATTGCTACTTAAATTTTAACAATAGCAACAAATGCTTAGTTTAAAAATCTAAATGAACTCTTACACGAATGGAAGAGAGATAAAAGAGGAAAAAACCAATAGATTTATTTGTTTTGATATAAATGCTCTATTTATAAATGTTTAAATTGAACTTGTTCCTTCCCCTATATTAAAAAATTGAACAGTTAATTCTAAATATAGACAGCTAAATGTAACTTATTTTTTGGTTTGAGGTTTCATATTTAAATATAAATGCTTATTTAAATGGTTAAATGGGAGTGGTGCTATGATATTTTTAACTTTTTATAAAATAAAATATTTTTATTAGGTTTCCCTTCCAACAATGTATTTTTATCTTTATCTTTTATTTTATAGTACACAATTTTAACTGTTTAAAAAATCTAAATGTGAATATGTTTTTCTCAATATATCAAATGGAGATCCTCCTACTTTTTTTTTTTTTCCTATTTTAATTGATATTATTTGAGCTGTTTTTTCTTTGGCTTTTCAATATATTTCAGTGTTCAAAATCTCAGTCTGATGGGTGGGTCCATGCTCCAAAGGGGGGTCACCGAGTCCCTGTGTGGGACCATAGGGTTTTGATGAAGATTCCTGTGGTGTTTCAAGGTGGGTCAGCCTTCTAGAAGATGTGAACAGAGCCCCACCTCGCATGATCACGGTTAATTATGAGAATGGCTATATAATTTGATAATGGTAAATTTTTATTAGCTTTTATTTATGTCTTACAGGTTTAGATTCAAGTAAAAGCCAAATTTTGGAATTGAATTTAGATTACAAATTTTAGAAAAAAAATAAATAGGTATAGTACTAGTATAAAATAAATTGACTTAGTTATAATAATTATTTAGATTAGCTCGAAACTACCAATCTTAAGGTTATGACCGCTATGATGGATCTAGATTGTCAGATTTTGAACTATTAGCTACCCGGTGTATGGTATGGACCTCCAAAAGTTGGCTTAGATTTGAAAGATTTAACGACAAACTTGATGGTCGAATAACTGAGTTATCAAAACACTGAAAGAGTGATAATATGTTTGCGCTAAAGACTAGCCAACAAAAGTAGATTAGAAGAGGCTAATCAAGGAATCATGGTCTAATATTATGACTCTAGTCAACAAAACTGTTTAAAACTGCTCACTAAACCAATGTCCAATTTCATAGCAGTTGAATCCTAAAATTAAGGAGATATAATTTGCTATTAGGATTCTAATTAGTAAATCATTTGAAATTACCTATTAAACCCACATCCATAGATTTGGCAAGTGGATCCTAAAATCAAAGAGATTTGCTCACTAAGTTACATTGACAGATATCACCGATAATTTTGATGGTACTATTTTCTTAGAAAGAAACTGATTACTGAGAAAAGATGAAGAACTCTCTAAAAAATTAATAATCAATTATGAGAAATTACTCAACCAATACCGGAATCGGCTCCACATCCTTACAAAGACAACCCCTATAACAAGTAAATGCATCCGATAATCTTGCAATCATATTGTTACAAATCTTGCGATCAAGCATTTAATTATCTAATAATTTGATGGATCAGAATCTTAGAGCGTCTAATTACTTGTTGATCCCTAAGATTTTTATAATTTGATATTTTTTTCGTAACACTTAGCCTGTAGAAAAAAGCTTTAGAGTTTGTCCTCCAAAACATCTTCTCCCCATAAAAAATATTTTCTCAAAACCTAATCCTTTAATCCTCTACACTTTTTTTTCTATAATTCATTTATCAGGAGTCCATTATTAATTTAAATATCGAAGTATATCTTAAAAAGTTAGTATTGATCCTTTGAAATTTTTATTCTAGTTTGGGGTTGAAAGTTAGAGCCCACTCCAGGTCCTCCAAGGTTGGAATTCATAATTAAAAAATATATATATTTTTGATGGGTACGTTAGTAATGGGTTGGCCCTAAAAGAAGGAACGGCCCAGATTCGCAGCAGCCCATTTACGATTGGACGGTCAACGCACGCCGTTGACCGGACAAAAGGCTAAATGATTTTTTTAATAGTGATAAACGGCTAATTGAGCCCAGAGAGACCCAAGAGTAGGACGGATGACTTGCTCTTAAGATGGTCAACACTTCCCTTAACCGGAAGTAAGACCAGTTGACCATCTGAAAAGCAAGACGTCTAGTGGGCCAAGCCCAATTTGGCCCACGCAACCGTCTTCGACCAGCAATGGTCCTCTTCCCTGATTTCGCGATCTCCACAGAAAGTAATCTTTATTATAACGGTCATCAATAGATTCAGTGCGTATCCCAAAAGAAATGCGTCAGAATTATTTCCCTGTCTGCTAAAAACCCTAGCGGTTACAGTGTACAGAAGGGAAGCAATCAATTTAGCAACCGATACTATCATATATGTTCTACGCCAGAAAAGGCAGCAATCTCAATAGAGCGTGACAATCGAGTTCTTCTGCACAAGGAAGGCATCCCAGCACAACGACTATAAAAGGTCATTGAGTTCTCACTCCAGGGCACACATTAATTCACCCACAATAAGCTCACGCGCTTTCAGACGACAAACGCTCTCCCTTTTTCTCTTGGCCACTACGTTCCCGACAAACACAGTGCTTAGAGCAGCGCTTTTTACGAGCTAATAAAGTCTCTCTCAACGAGAACACTCCCTATCTCAAACACTATTCGCATTTCTTTACAATACTTTCACCTTCTTAATTTGAAAGATATTTACTAACTTGAGCGTCGGAGTATTTACGGTGGAACAACCTTCTACCGTCACGTGACCTCCTGTTTGTAGTTATGATGTGTAGGATTCAAACTCAATGGATGGAATGGGACTCAGGCAACCGATTTGATTCAAATCTATTCAAAATTTGGATCTAAGATGCATCAATTTTATCTCAATTATTAGGACTTTTTGTTGGCAAATTACGTAATAAATTATTATATATTACTCATTTTTTACAGATCTTAAATGTCAGTGTAGTCTAATACCTAATGTGTACTTTAAAAATTACCTAGGTAGCTTTTGGTCTAATATTTGATGATGACTTGAACATGTTATCATAGATACACAAGATATTCATAAAATAGAGCTCAAGCCATAGATTTTC
>JAOVVI020011969.1:0-12426 GCA_028571085.2 Nepenthes alata | reverse complement strand
GGCCGTTATACACTGCAAGTAACGCCTTTCACTGCTAATCCGAAGCGACATCACATATGCACATTAATTTCAGGTGCTGACTAACCAAACGGTGCCTCTGGCTATATATAACATCTCTCCCGAACAAAAAAGGAATAGACAGAGAAAAAGAAAGAGATAGTCATTCGAGTACGCAAAAAGGAGTATTGCCCTATAGATCCGAACTCATCCCCATCCTCTTTAAATTCCAGAATTTTCATCTTCGTCATCTTTCTAATCCCAATAAAAAGTTCATTGATTTAAGTATCGGAGGATATATTGGGAAGCGAATCCCGTATACCTCTCACCTCTAGTTTATTCTATTATAGTATGTAGGATTCAGATTCAGAGTTATGAAGATCGGACCCATTATTATCCGAACATTCAAGTAAGATTAGGCGGCTCCCTAATTCTTACATTAATCTAGATTCTCGAAACGCATCAATTTCTTTTATGTTGATGTATGGATTAACAAATTAACCATACATAATCTTTATTTTTTATTTTAGAAGTGTAATTATTTATATAATCTAAATAATAGAATCAGAATTCTACCCAATTCTAATTCCAAAAAAAATTTGAATTAAACTGATATTTTCAAATTTCAATTTTACAATCTAAATGGACACTAACACTATTTCTTCGCCTACCATTACAGGTTTACAAAATGGTTGAAAACATTCGGGCCAAGGGTGGCAATGTCACACGAGAGCCGGGCCCGGTGAAAGGTGGATCATCTGTCATAGCCTTTGTGAAGGACCCTGATGGTTATGCCTTTGAGCTCATCCAGAGAGGTCCAACTCCTGAACCACTCTGCCAAGTGATGCTTCGTGTTGGTGATTTGGAGCGCTCTATTAAGTTCTATGAGAAGGTACTGCTTTTCAATGGATCCACACTAGAACATTTAATTTTGTTACATGTGAATTAAAAAAGGTTATTCTGGTAAATGGTTAATTTATCCTCGGTGGGTACCTTTTGGGTTCTTCTGACTAGTATGGTCTATTTGCATTTGACATCTGAGTCTTTTTCTTTTCCTCTGTACCTCAAGATCTTTGAGCTTGATTAAATAAGAAGTGTAGACTTCTCTCACGGTCTAGCGTGTTGGACACTGATAGTTGGTTGATACTCTCTGAAACATGCCAAAACATTTTATTATTATTATTTTTAATTCCAACACATTTTGAAAATGTTGGACTATTTATGGTTTTTTTTTTTTTAAATAAGGCTTTCAATATTAAGTAAATTACAGCCATTTAATAATTTAGAAATAATTAAAAATATAAGCCCCCTATTGTCTCTTTTCTTATTATGGGAGGTTTGCTATAGCAAATACATTTATATTGGCTTACTTTCATACCGACTATAATTTTTTTGGATGATAAAATGAAAAATATACATTTTTAATTGATAATCAATATAATGTAGTATTGTTGATCAATTATTCTCTTATATTTATAAATAAACTATGTATTTTAGTTAACGTGTTTTCAGCGTATCATGTCTTTATTTTCAGAAAAAATAGCGGGTTAGTGCAATAGTGTTGTGTCCATGTCTAGCATTCATGCTTCTTGGCTAATTATACCTGTATAGGTTCCTTTTTATCTGCAAATTTAGAGTGGTTCTTATTTGGTCGTATGCAGGCCTTAGGCATGAAGCTTTTAAGAAAGATCGATAGACCTGAATACAAGGTTCGTACTATGGTGTTTCATTGTTGACAAAATCTTAGTGAGACATTGTTTCTCCTGACTCTTCTCCCCCCCCCCCTTTTTCCTCAATATTATGCAGTACACACTGGCTATGATGGGATATGGGCCTGAAGTAGAAAATACCGTTCTGGAGCTGACTTACAATCACGGTGTGACTGAATATACAAAAGGAAATGCATATGCACAGGTTTGTAAAAGTTGCACATGTCTTGTTTATTAAGATGTATCTTATCTCTAAATGAAATATATGTGAGAAAAGATGAGTTAATTATAATTGGAACTAAAAATATAAGGAATAGACATGAAACATGAAATGAGATGACCAAAAATTTTATATTGATTATACTCTCGAAGGATATCGTTTTAAATCGAATGAAATGACAAAAGTGGATTTATATAACTGACTTTTTCCCACTTAGTAGCACATGCAGTTGTATGGACTATGCCTGAGGAATGATGAGTCAGTTGTAGTTGAATGAAGAAAGTGAGAGATAAACACACGAAAACATGTAATAGATTGGCAAAATAATTTAAACTTATTTATACTCTTGGATAATATTGTTTTAATATAATGAAATGATGAAATAGATCCATATAGGTGACCTTTTTCATGTAGTAGCACTTAAAGCTATATTGATGATGTCATTGTACCATTGTTCTTCCTCATCTGTTAATAATTTTTTGTTGAAAATTTTCCAAATGCCAAGGTTACTATCAGTACTGATGATGTATATCAAAGTGCCAAGGCTTTCAACCTGGTAGCTCATGAGCTTGGAAGGAAGATTTATTAAGATGTGGACAAGTTCCAAATGAAACATTTATGAGGGAAGATGACTTAGTTGTGGTTGGAGGGAAAAAAAAAGTAAGAGATAGACATACAAAAATATGGAGTTGGTGCCAAAAGAAGATTTAAAATTGTTTATACTCTTGGAGGATATTGCTTTAGATCGAATGGAATGACAAAAGCGGATCCATGTAACTGACTTTTCCCCACTTGGTGGTAGTTAAAGCTATATTGATGATGCCATTGTACCATTGTTTTCCCTCATTTCTTAATAATTTTTGTTACTAGAAAATTTTCCATGAGAATAGATAAGTTAGTTGTGATTAGGGTAAGGAAGTTAGAAATAGACATAAGAAAATTTGGAGTGAGGTGACAAAAAAAAAATAAAAGAAGATTTCAAATTGCTCATATTCTCAGAAGATATTGATCTAAATTGAATAGAATGACCAAAATGGATCTATATAGCTGACATTTTTCCACTTAGTAGTACTTAAAAGCTATATTGATGATGTATATTGACGATGTCATTTACCATTATTCTTCATTATCTCTTAAGGTATGTTCAGATCAAAGAAAATATAAAAGAAAGAAAAAAAAATTGAAAGAAAATATTTTTTGGTGTTTGAATCAGAACAAGAATTTTATGAAAAAAATAGTGTAAAAGTATGTGTGAAAATATTAGTATTTTATTGCAAATAATTTTTCATTTAAAGTCAAGTGAAAAACCGATAAAAAAAGGAAGGAAAAAAATAAAAATTTTATATTTCAGGAATGAAAATTTCTTCTCTTTAGTTTTTTTTATAACCAAACAATGAAAATGTTTTTCTTGAAATTTTTTTATAATATGATTTTCCATAACATCTAAATAAAAGAAAAAAAAAATATTTTTATTTTTTACTTTACTATTTTTCTCGTTCATGTTTTTGTTGATCCAAACATATTCTTAATATTTTTGTTGCCGAAAATTTTCTGAATGCACAGGTTGCTATCAGTACTGATGATGTATACAAAAGTGCCGAGGCTGTCAACCTGGTAACTCAAGAGCTTGGAGGGAAGATTACACGACAACCTGGACCTGTTCCTGGAATCAACACTAAAGTCACTTCTTTCCTGGACCCAGATGGCTGGAAAACTGTAAGTACTTGAATGAATTTTCTTGTTGTTTTTATGTCTCTTTCCCCCCTTTTTTTCCTTTTCTGGAAGGATATATTTAGTCCTAGGAAATTTTGAAGGAAAGTACAAAATTAGGGAAAAATACTTTCCCATATTTGGATTGTATGGAAAACCATATGAAAAAAATATGATAAACAACGAATGTTTTTAAGGTCTTCTAATTATTGAGAATCCCATATTCAGTCAACGGTTAGAATTAGAAAATAAATGGATGAATGATGGGAGATTATATTAAATGATTTAAATAGATTTTTAATTTTTATTGTTGATCCATCAAATTTCTAATATTCGCCGTTAGGTGGATATGGGAGACCCCCTTAGGAGGTCCATAATAGCTTTTGGTTAAGAATGTTGTTAAGGTCTTCTAGATAAAATGATGTTTAGACTTACAAATATCTAAAGGGGGTGAATAGATGCTTCTTTATGAAAGTATAAAATAAAAATTCATAATTTCAATAAATATAAATAAATTATGTATCTACATGCTTAAATATAAACCATTATTATTTACATGTATATAATGAAAAGTAAAATATGTAAATAGAGGGAACATAATATTTGGTGACAAAAGGAAACTTTTGAATAACTTGTTCATTGAGAAAAGTGTTTGTGCATGAGAATAGTCAACTTATAGATCGACAAAAAGATGCGCTAAGCCTTCTAGTCGACTAACCTCGGAAACATGACTATATAAGATTCTCCTTTGATCTGCAGATATTCGGATACCTTCTGATCTCTCCGAGTGAATCTTTTTTTGATCAAAATTCTCCAACCAAACCACGTTTCAAATCTATGCACGAGTTACACTGAAACTCCGTTGTTTGTAGGCGAACAAATGTAAGGTACAAAATTAGAACATGTGAGAGATTTCAAAACATCAAGGCTCTTTCTTAAACAAGAAAGAATGATCTTCAAGAAATAGATGATTCTTTCAATTTCACTCTTGCACACTTAGTTTCTCTAAAGAAGGCTCACTCTTCAATTCGGATCTTGTGCACCCTCCTAATTTCAGGGAAGTTTTGTGTATTAAAAACAACAAAGAAACCTCTTAACAAAGTAGTTTCAAGTGGTGGAAAGTAGGAATTAATTGCACCCCATTTGAGCAGCCATCTCAAAATTGGCTCGGGACTTGTCTTTGGAAATGCCACTATACACAAGTCGTTTAAGTTGTTAGCTCGCGATTCACCACTAGAAATTTTACCACACAGGCAGCTTAAGCGGCTAGCTCACGGCATGCTTCATGACCAATTTAGTTTAAGCCAGTAGTTAGCTTCTATCTAACTTCAGGACACAGTTTAAGCTATCAACTGGCTTCCATCTAGTACCAAGATACAAAATGGTTAGAACAGTTGTCAAATTTCTATCTAGCACTCAAATACCAAAAGGCATGATAAAATAATATAGTAGACTCAATATACAACTTAATACAATAAAATTTTCCAATACTAAAACCGACCTAACACCTCGCATTATTGAGGCTCCTACATTCGCCCAAATACTAGAATTAGAAGTTTGGTGGATGAATGGTGGAGATTAAGTTAAGTGATTTAAATGGATATTTAATCTCCACCATTTTCTACCAAACTTCTAATTCCTGGTGTTGGGTGGACGTGGGAGACTCCTCATTGGGAGGAAAGTAAATTTCTTTTCATTTTCGTTCTTATTAATTTTTTCATTATCATTATTATTTTTTCTTTGAACTTTGCTATATCAAAACAAACCCTAAAAGATTATATTTTTTCCTAAAAATTGGGCTAGGAGTGGAATTTGTGGTGTTGGAGGAATTTCTGAGTGCTAATCTTGCTAAAACTTCAGCTGTTTTATACTATAGATGATGGAGTCAGTATTTGTATCAATTACAAGCATATCAATTTAGGACATATCAGAAAATACATATTAGTAACTAATATCTCGGAAGAAAAAAAACTCTAAGAATCATAAACAGATGTGTACATATAATCGGTATATAACCATATCATAAATACAGTAATATATCACAAATTTTTATGTAGAATTGGGAAATATTGGTATTGGAAAAACTAATAACGATATATATTGGCTAATATTTACACCCATCATTAGCATATGCTGCTCTTGAACCGTGGAAAAAATTATATTCACTATAATTATTCCTTTGATATTCGATGTAGGATAGGGAAAAGGTTGGAATGTCAATAAATGTCTTATTGTTCATATGTCATGATAAGAATTCACTGTATACTGCAATCACATTCTCTGCCCTAATTGTCAGCTTCTACTCTGTCCTACACAGCGCCAGCCGGTACTTCCCTCCCTCTATGGTGGCCGCCTCTGCATTCTCCGGCCCTAAACATATAGCACTTTACTAGCACCCAGTTGTATAACTGGTCCAGTTTGATACCAAAAGATCTTTATTATTATTTTTGGCTCCAATCTTTTGTTCTTTTTGAATGAATGATTTGGCACAAACGATCCATCTTTACAGCTTGGATATTTTATACTATAAGATTAGTTTTTATCGAGTTGACTGATTTTTCCAGTATTCTTGAGTTTCTTTTTGACACGCCGACTTTCAATTTTAAATAAATATGATCATGTGATACACTTGCACTTCTAGCAATAGGATATTTCCTGTCTGACAAAATTCAACCCGGATTTTCTGATGCGTTACTGCTTTGATTAACAGGAAGAAAGTGATGCTACTGCATTTTTAGGGTTTCTAAATCTTGAAATTATCCATTAGGTTCAAGAACTAGAATGCCTTAGTAGATAAATTCTGATTCTGAATGATGGGAATGGAGAAGAATGGCTGTGATAAAACATTGCATTTTAAAAAAACAAAGTCTTGGGAAGCTTTTTCATCCTGATAACACGGACGGTTAGGATCATAAGATAGGCCTAACATATTTTATTTCGTCGTTATAACTCTGACCATCTAAGTTGTCAGGACAAAATTATCACCTTAGTAGGTGGGAGAGAGGATAAAATATTGAAGGATCCTCACAAGTCTCAAAGATCTGATGTATAAAACCTTACCCTATGTAAATTATGGATTGTTTGAACCCGTGACTTCTACGCCCTAATCGAAATAACAATACCGATAGGTTGACTTCACTTTCTTTGGAATATATTTGAATGGTTCTGATGATAACTTACTGAAATAATCAGACCCTTTTCTGGATTCTATGATTTGAGTAGTTTATATAACATTGATGGCCTAACTATTGGCCTTTTTAATGGATATTTGCAGGTCCTTGTTGATTATGAAGATTTTCTGAAAGAACTGCAGTAGACCCAGAAGCAATTTCACACCTCAGAAGAGCCCTATTTAGGCAATCAACTGAGTCCATGATAAATAAAATGTGTGCCTACTCTTACTCGGATGACTGAGTTGCATTTATGCTTTGTGCCATGCATTTTATCTATGTTGATTTTAAAATATTAAAATAGTAGTTATGCCTGTTACTGGTGAGTTTTGACTTATGCATGCTGGGGTTGTCTTTTTGAGATTTTACTTTCTTTTTCTAATTCCATTCTCAATTTTCATTTTATATAAATTACAATCCATTTGAAAATGATCATTACATCCATTATATTACAGAATTATGTAATGCAAAATGCTCCAAAATAATTTCTTTTTTCAATTTCTTTTTTTAAAATACTGAGGATAACATAAATAAATACAAGCACATTTGATTAAATATTTGAAAAATTAATTTATAATCGTAAGTCAGTTTTTTTGAGCATACGAAATTTATATCAATTACGGTACGTTTGGTTGTTGGAATTGAATAAGGTGGGAATAGAATAGTTATTTCAGAAAATAGAATAGGATGAAAATAGAATTAGAATTATTATTTTTATTTATGGTTGTTGGAATAGAATAAGATAAAAATTAATATTTTATTGTTTGATTTGTAAAATAGTATGAGGAATAATATAGAAATAATAATAATAATAATGCCTAATAATTAATAATAATTATAATAATTAAATATAATAATAATAATAAAATATGGGAATTATAATTTTTTCAACTATGGGAATAATAGATTTTAGAGAATATTTATTTTTGATTAAATTTGTAACCAACCGGATGAATATTTATTTTCAAGGAATTGAAATTCTATTTCAACCTTATTCTCTCTAATTAAAAGTGATGTTAGAGTGACATGTCTGTGCTATCTAATTAGCCATTGTATCGACGCTTGGTACCAATCATAGAGCAGGTGCACCTATCCCATAATGCCCGAATGCTTCGCTCGTTGTATAATTTGGTTTCTTACTCGCCACCTTCACTAGAGGTCTCACAGCTAAGCCTATGGACTCGATAACCCCTTGTTTTCCTCATTTATTGGCTTGAGCCAATACTAATTTAGCTATCAGATGCATCTTCTCGGAAACATACTCAGCCCCCCTTTATATGTTTGTTTATGGTGAGCAATACCCAGAAACCATCTGTCTAGATCGAGTCCTACCTCAGGGCTTTTTTATTTCAGATTGAATTTCAACTCAGGCGCGTATCAATATTTTTGTAATAAAATGTGTCGTAAATACTGAATTCAAGCCCCGTTCTAAGCTACCGTAAATGTATATGAACTGTAATAATAGGCTCAATCTCGAGCTGATACCGGGCATCAAACAAAAAATTTCCAAATACATAGACTTTATTTTATGTCCACAACTTTGGAATAATACAATATTTAGAAAAGTGTCTCCCATTGTGCTTAGCTCTTTTGGACCATGAAATTGGTGTCCCAAGTCTTCCCATATCGAGTTTTTGTAGATTTGTAAGCAATCTGATTTTTTTTTATTAATATTTAATTATTATATATATATTTTTTATAATTATCTTATTTTAGAGGGATTTGGGGGTCATCCAAAAGGAATATACTTGGTATATTCTCAATCTTTATATACTTGGTATATAAAAAATATATATTATTTGTATAAAATTTTTAATATTAATATTTATTAAATATCAAATCTTGTAGAAAAAAAAACTTTAAAAATAAATATTTAGATAATTTTTATAACTTTTAAATTTTATTTATACAATTTTTATTTTTTTTAATTATCCAACTCTAATAATATGAAAAATAAATAAAAATATTTTTGTGATATATTCTAGAAGACTCAAATGTGTATGTAAATCCTGAGCTTACTTAACAAGCTCAACTAGTTAGGCAATAACCTGAGAAATTGCACTCTCTCTCTCTGTCTCTCCGGTGAGGATCGGGAAAGGAGTGGCGACGATGGCGGCGACGAGACTCCCCCTCGACGTTGAGCGCGAAATCCTCTTAAGATTACCCGCAAGATCTCTTAGAAGAGTCAAGTATGTATGCAAGTCCTGGAACTCAATTTTCACCGACGTTAATTTCTTAGCCGCCTACCGCCGCCGGCACGTATCAAACTCTGGGTTCATGTTGCTGAGGCATCATGCGAGACCCTTATCAGGAGGGGAACCCAACATTTACTTTTCTCTCTCTGACGAATCGTTCGTCGAACGCGATCAATTCTGTGTTCCGCTATTGGAGGAAGAAGAATTCAAATCGATTCTCCATGCAGAGCCTTCTTTTAATCAAAATCTCTCTCCCAATCGAGTAGAACTAGTTGGTTCATCGATCAATGGGCTGTATTGCATTCTGATTTCTGTGGGCAAGCGCTATGAGCCCATGAGCAGCTGCAATTTGTATCTCTGGAACCCTTCGATTGGAAAATCGAAGTGTGTCCTGCAATCGGATTACAATCCAAATATCAATTTCTATCTCGGGTTCGGCTATCATGAACAAATGGATGATTACAAGATCGTGAAGATCACTTATCCGATTTCGGGTCGTTTCAGTGATGTTGAAGTGTTCTCCCTCAAGACGAATTCTTGGAGGAGAAAGATTGTCGGAAACGGGGGTGGCAGTTTATCGAATATGTTGTGGGCGACTTCGACAAGCACATTTGTGAACGGCGCCTGTCACTGGGGAGTCTATACGAGAGAGAACAAAGCTCGATTTTGTATCCTCGCATACGATCTCCACGGAAATACTTGCCAGAGACTTGTGCCGCCAGAGAATTGCGTCGATGGAAGAGAACTGAGGTTCTCTTCGCTGTGGGTATACATGGGTTTGCTCTCGATTTCCGTTCTCCATTTTGGTGGGTTTGATTCAGCGACGAGCACCCATGATATTTGGGTGATGACGGATTATGCGGCGGTGCATTCTTGGACAAAAGTGCTTACAATTGATCTCGACGGTGGTCCAAGGCGGCCTGTCTTAATGGGTAGAAATGGTGAGGTTCTGATGCTTGGCGACGGTGATGATGATCATGTAATTTACGAACCTCAGAAAGAAGAACAAGTGAAGAGCCTTGGTGTTATTGATGTTGAGGCAATTGCACCTTACATGGAGAGCTTAGTTTTACTCTAACTACAATGATCATGAATCCTTCATTGCTCTGAGGAAGAACAGCCATTGTCATCTCTCTTCATGTGGAAACATAGAGACGAAGTGCTGATCTTTGAATAGTAAGGCATTTTGCTGTGTATCTTTAGGTCATTGTTGTTTGCCTGGAAGCAAATATGTAATCCTTACATGGCATGTAATACTTGTTATTATGTTTGATTAGGCCAACATGGTTTCGTTGTCTTTCAAGCTCATTTTAATGGAAGATTATAGATTTCCTATGTGAATAAGTTATCATATCTAAATTGCATTCCACGTTTTCTTCTTCTAAGATCTCATTGTGAGATAGCAGTATCATAGTTGTGAATGAATCCACACCGTATTGAGAAAAAAAGAAATGAATCTGTTGATTTGAAATCACGGAATATGTAGATATTAGATGTAATGAAGCTTGGATCGACAGGTTTGCTATCAAGCTTGGATATGTATACCGATCTTTAGAATGTCGTTCGTGAATCAATCCACAAAATATTTGAACGAGTCATGGGTTGATGTAGGATTGAGAAAAAAGGAATGAATGTGTTGATCCAAAATCATGGAATGTGTAGGCATCGGATACAATGGAGCTTTGGTTGTCGGGGTTGCTACCAAGCTAAGGGTGTTACTAGTGAACCAAAGAAAGATAGATCATTCTCAGGTTAAGGTTGTTGGCCGGAAAGAAGGCGGCCTACTATCACAGGCACAATAGATCAAAAGGAGGAAATAAAAGCGAGAACAATGACAAACGATTTTACTTGAAAATAGCAGCAGATGACAGATCTGTCGTCTTGAGTTTCCAAGGTTACCTAAACAGGCAGGTCAACCTACACCATTACAGACACAACAGGCGTTCTGAGTTTCCTTAATGAGACGGTCAACCTTATTGACCGTCCTTTCATCCAGAACCGGTCAATATCTTGTTGACCGTCTTTCCATACAGATTCGGTCAACATATAATTGACCGTCCTGCCATCGTGTCCTGAGAACCCTCAACAATTGACGGTCAACTTGATCCTTTAGATGATCAATTATGTTGACCGTCCATCCGGTCAACATCCTGTTGACCGAAATTTCTTCACGTGAGAAATTTCTAACAAAGGTGTCGATGCTCGACACGTATCGAGTAATGATAGTCTTTCGACACACCTCAACACATGTTGGATATGCTCAGAATATGTGTCCACCTTTTTATTTTTTTTAATTTCCAATACATTTGGACACACATTAGGTATGTTTTGGACACGCTTAAAATAACACATTGATTGTTATTGCTTCTAATACTACATATATGTTGTGGTATTTCTTTCTTGGAGATCTCAAATCTTTTGGAAAAGTCATTTTCCTACTTTTTAAAGAGATCCCTCAAGTCTTATGCTTGGAGGAGATCGATAGACATGCAAATTAGAGATTTCTATTGGGGAAGAACATTGGCTTAAATTATCAAATAAGTCTTCACACTACATTGCCTATTCAAATTCCCTATCTAACCGAGCCGAGGAAGAACCCATGCCGATGCCTAAAACTCCTATTAGACATGGAAAAACTAAGAAATAGTTATTGGACATGCCAACCTTCTAATTTCCTGAACTATTGTGGCACTACTAGTAAAGGTTGATGTTTGAGACTCCTGGTGGACTCAGCATAAGAAAGACAGAGAGAGAGAGAATTTTCGTCGCATCAAACTCCCTATCTTGCCAAGCCCAAGAAGAACCTGCGCCAAAAATCTAGTAAATGGCTGAGCCTGAAACTTACTAAATACGCTGACCTCCTAATTTTTCTAAACTTATGGATCTCCTTTGTATTTCTTGAAACTTTTGAAATTCTCGAGCTTCAAGAGTATGTGTAGCTGTGAACATTTATAGAACTTACTCATATATGTTGGACAACATATGGAACCAAAAGCCTAAGTTAATGAATTATAGGTCAACACATATTTATAAGCCACCGCAACTCATTTTCAATATTTGAATGTAGACTACTTTGTATTAACATACTTCATATATGTTTCTAACAATGTGGGCATCTCTAAACAAAAACTATTTTGCTTTACTCAAAATCTTATAGATATTTTATACAATTCTACTTCTCCAAGTATTGAGAATTTACTGTGAAGTATCCATTTTGAGTATTTTTTACTGTCGAGGTTATTTTGTATCACAGTATGGACTGCTGAATTCGGGGAGGTTATATCTCTATGAGAGATGCACCACTTCCATCTTTAAATCTTAACCGTCTATTTACATCTCGGTGGTAATTGATCTGGAAAGACATTGCCCCCACCCAGTTAGTTGTCAAGAGAAGGAAAAACCATAAAATTTGTACATCTATCTAT
>JAOVVI020011968.1:0-12427 GCA_028571085.2 Nepenthes alata | reverse complement strand
AGTAAGTGGAACTGTACGACTTTCGAATTTTGAACTATGATGACTGGCCATTAAAAAATATGAACTAAGATTCGAGTTTTTGTTAAACTTACTGTTAAAGATGGATGAAGGATATTGGAGTGACACTCGAGGACTACCCTTGGGCCACGGGGGAACACCAGAGTGGCACAAGGCTTTTGGACTATGGCCCCGTATGTCGGGTAAAAGATATAACCGCCCACCTCGGAGTGTATAATGAGAGGAACAAGGCTTTTAAAATACGGCCCCATATGCCGGGTAAAAGGCATTACCGCCCGCCTCGAGGTGTATAATGAGAGGATACGGCCTTAGGTTGTGGGGTAGCGCATAACCCTTCCTCGATATTATCCGCTCCCGTCCGATCCCTTAAGATGATAAGAATTTCGAAAGGTTTTGTGAATTTTCTGAAGACAATATAATAAGAATAAGAATAAGAAAATTCTGAACCAAAGAAGAAATGATATGGTGATTTTTGGATGTTAAATTTATGTTACAAACCCTTACTTTGATTCGATTATATGTATGTTTTTTGCATGTGGGTACTTTGCTGGGCTTTGTGGCTCACTCTTTCCATTTTTCAGATGATGAGAAGCTGATGGTGGACGAAATTGAGCAGAATCATATGAAGTAACTAGACGGCATAGCTGGCCGGAGTTGATCTGTAAAAGAATTGATATATTTCTTTTGCTATTTTGAGAAGGATTTGTAAAGCAGTTCCGCTATAAAAGAACTTATGGAGATTAGCATGTTTCCGTATTTACATATAGATTAATAAAGTTGATATTTCTAGTGGCATCTTATGTCATGTCAAGGTTTTCATGTCCAACCAACCTTAATGTTGGCCGGCCAAGTGCGAGATTAAAACCTGTAGGCCGGCTCAATGAAGTTAATATTTCTTATGGCATCTCATGTCATGTCAAGGTTTTTATGTCCAACTAACTTTAATGTTGGCCGGCCAAGTGCGAGATTAAAACCTGAAGGCCAACTCAAGGAGTTCGGCCTTAAGCGATCCTGTGTATAAGCGAAAGGGATATGCGTATAAAAGAAAAGAAAAATTTTTGTGTGCACCTAGGTAATGTCTATTCTGTATTTGATGCAAGGAATAGGCTTGATGTTGGGGATCACTCCCGTGAAAAAGTTCTAGTAAATTGAGAACTAGACTGGTCTGGTGGGTAAGGCTCAGACGGTCAACGAAAAGTTGACCGGTTTGGTGAGCAAGGCTTCAGACGGTCAATGGGGAGTTGACCGGATTGGCGGTTAACCTGGACGGTTCGATGTTAACCATCTTGGAGGTTAAGTTTACCGGTTCTTTGGAGAATCCTGGAGGACAACTATTCAGACGGTCAACAAAAGTGTTAACCGGTGGTAAAGAACAAAGATGGCCTACAGTTGGCCGCCCTTTATGGAAATTCTGTTCGATGCCAACCCAGCAGATTTTTTGGAGATATGTGATCTCAGGCAGTTACGCTGAAGGCGGTTTTTCTGGTAGGAAATATTCTTTTTGTTGGAAAGGATTAATTCCATCAAGGTGTGTGTGTAAAATTTGATTTTACACAGAGAAGTGAGTGAGAGTGAAACAGAGAGAGAAAAACGGTGAAGGAGTGTTCTTCGATTTCTCTTTGTTATTGATTGTTGTCTCCAAAATCTCATATAGTGAAATACGTTTCAGTGGATGGATTGTCCCGTAATTTTTCTCTTGATTGAGAAGGATTTTCCACGTAAAATCTTATGTTCATTGTTCATCTACTATTCCTCTTCTTTGTTGCTTCATTGAATCGGAAAAGTATTCCGCCCCTCTTTCTCAACACTTGACGGCGGCCTTATGGTTTGAAATATGGCCAGTCCATCACAAGTGCCAAATCCAGATTAGGCACAAATAACGCATGCCGCCCTGACGCTCGAGCAGTCTGCCTCGGTACTGTGTTGACATGGATTGCACCCTCATTTTTTGGGTAAGCCACCTCTCGATCTACTCTCATCTTGTGTTGATTTGTCATACTTTAGCCCCTCTCTTGACTCGTGGTGGTGAGGGGTTTGTCGGTTTCGAGTGTTATGGTGTGACACCTATATACGTTTTTGGGTTCCCTGCGGTCCGATTTATGCCTCGTGTTGTTATGGTTTCCTACCTCTCTTAACCCGTGGTGTTGGGGTCTGTAGGTTTATTATCTGTAGGCTTTTGTCTTTGGTTGGTGTACCTTACCGTCAACTCCTCAAATGTCTTTTTCAAAAAAGGCTGTTGGTAAACGTCCCCAGGCTAGTGGGCCTTTAGCACCCGATTGCTTCCTAGGAAACTTACCCTAGAATGGAAAGTTGACCTCACATCCCTTGATCCCTCTATTTTCCCACTGTCCATAGATCAGCATTGAGTGTCGACTTTGACCAACCTAGTTCCACCTGCTATATTATTGATTCAAGAGTTTTATACAAACTTGCATGACGTAGACCTCTTGTCAGCCTCCTTCACTACCTACTTGCGCAGAAGTATCCTTAGGATTACCTTGGATATGCTCTCTCGTACTCTAGGTATTCCACACGTTTCCCATCCTAATTATCTGTACAGTTATTGTACCATACCACATTACGATGAAATAATCTCTTTTCTCGATGATGTGGAATGTCATATCTTTTAAAACCAAACATTTTACCCCTCGGAGGATGGTAGTGTGCTAGATTATGTTGACTAACATTTTTTCGATCACAAGACATTATTCTTCTATACCCTTCTGAGTGGCTGGCCAATTAATCTCCCGTCCCACCTCTATTCTCAGATGATGTCTGTTATTATGTTCAAGAAAGATGACAACCTTCTCTCCCCATGGTTGTCTCATCCAATACCTAATTATGGATTTAGGCGTCCACTTTACAAGCCTTCCTCTTGTATGGCTTGGTCGGATCATTACTCGCACCACGTTTAAATAAAGCCAAGCCCAACACTTTGGATGATCCTCCTGTAGAGGATTTTCGATTTTCAAGCCCCTCATTTTCGGCTAAATTGGCCCATCTCATCCTCCATTGTCTTCTACCTCTTCGTCCTCACTAATCATGGTGTATCTCTCTCGGATTTTCGATCAGCTTCTGCGATTTTCTACTTGTCAGGAGCGGCTAAAGTCTCATATTCTCGCGAACTTTTAGTGTCTTGACAACTGGTTCACTACTCAAGAGAAGCAGCTTGCCGATCTCTCTGCCAAGTGGCCGTTTTACCATATGAGTGATTATTATGGCTCTGAGTGATGCTCTCCCTTTAGTCATTCGTGGCAAAAAAGATAGAGTCAATACCTTGGCGAGAACTTAGAGCTTGTTCTGTCATACTACTTAGGGGAATGTCGGTTATCTGTAAGGGAGATGTTTTTCACGTAGGGGTTATATCGTAAGGGGAGGACCTTGATATGCTTGCTTTTTACTTGTACAAGTGATATAATAGCTACTTTTCCTATAATATCTATGTTACAAACCCGAACTAAACCGGTTAATTAAATAATTAATAAAATTATCAATATTATTTTTATAAATCCCAAACACGAGTGTGATAAGCCAAATATATAGGATCTAATAAATCAAAACTCGCACTGGATTTTATCAGACATCTGTTCCGACAATATAAATATAACATACTTTACGAATAGTCGTAAAAAAAAAATCAAATAATAACAGTAACTTATCCACAGCAAGGAAAAAATCAACCCAATAGTCCACAATATACGGTCCAAAGGTCCACGTTCGGCCAGCTTCAACATCCAAGGACAGTCCAAACAAAATATACCATCAAATATAATGATGCATGAGGCGACATCACAATCTAAACAAATTTAATACTCATCAGAGAATACTTTACAAATAATCGTAAGGAAAAATTCAAATAATAACAATAATTCATCCACATTAAGAAATCAACCCAATAATTCTCAAAATACAATCCATAGATCCCCGTTTGGCCGGCTTTAACATCTAAGGACAGCCCAAACAAAATTTATCATCAAATATAAAGATGCATGAGGCGACATCACAATCTAAGCGAATCTAATACTCGTCAGAGAATCGAAGGCTTTTACTCTAAATGGGTGAAACAAGAAATGTGAGCCTAGCGCTTGAAAAATATCATATTTGAACAAAACTAGTCCAATAAATCAGAGATAGGGTCAAATGAGTAAATATTCAATCAAATAATAGAATAAATCCAAATCGATAATATAATAAATCTAACAGAAATTAAAACCCAAAATCTAATGATAATATTATAGTTAAATCAAATATCCATATCCAAAATAAATGTCCAATTAGAAAATAGTCTTTATCGGTACGTACATATATATGTATATATATAAACAGAAGTGATTTGAACCAGTTTTAACAAGCAGATGTCCAAGTCCAAGTTTAAGGCCGAATCAACTCATAATTTGGGATATAATTCGATAATCGGATGACCTAATAGCGTGTGTAGAAGTCAAAACAGTATCGCAATAGATAGTCTCAATATTCTAACCAAAACATATAGGTAAAATTACTTGTACGTGACATACCAACACCTATTTGTGGGCAAAATTAGTTAATCTCAAATCCAAATCCAAATCAAAATTCAATATAAATCTATGTAGAATTATAAATCATGCTCCAAATTTGAGTTTCGATTTATTAAAAATTAGCTTGAGAAGGGTTATACATTCTCCAAATAATTTTAGGCCTTATCAATTGCAAATTAGGCCAGCATGCTTGATTGACCACTTATATACTCTATTTTCCATAGGTAAAGTTGTTAACTATGTTTTACCACCCATAATTTTGGGTATAATTCTCAAACTTGTCAGATATATTAGCACGCTAAAATATATTATAAGGTTTAATCAAATCATCCAAAGAGAAGGGTCACTATGTTCAAGCCTTTGCTGCTGACGGAAATGAATTTTCAATAACAAATATCTTTCTGTCGGGAGTTGATAAAAATATCCAAATTCAAAGGTAGTGACCACAATTCAACACATGTATGTGAAAATGCACGGCCTATGCAAGTTTCATTGAGATTTTCGTATACATATATTGATATAAACATATACCGTGTTCGAAATTTTTTTATTTTTTTAAAAAGTCATAAAGACTAATAGAAATAAAACAAACACCTCAATTGACCGGTAAAAAGGTCATGCATTCACAAGAAAATGAATAGTTTAATTAAAAGTGCACCTACGAGCTAAAAAAATTCAAATCGTGACAAAAATACATCATATGTCTAAATTAGACAAAAGATTGAGTTAGAAGATAGTTGTCTTAACCTTATACTCCGCAAATTAGATGAAATGATGCTTTAAAATATCCGAATCAGGCATTTTGTCTGGCTCGATGGCCCACCTTTCTATGTCTACCCGTGCGGCTACTCTCTCCTTTGTGCGGCTTAGCCACCGCCATGTTGACCGGCAGCCACTGGGTCGATTAACTAGCCGTCGCCTCACTGATGTCTTGCCATCGTGTCGATCTCTTCTCACCTCCCTTCCTCCTGCGTGATTTCCTTGCCGGCGTCGCCACTGGTGCCTCTTCCTTCTCCTCTCTCTTTCCCTATCTCCCTCTCCTTCTTCTTCTTCTCCTTTGCACAGCCCTCCTTTCTCTCTCTTTTTTCTTTCTTTTTCTTCTACCTCTCTTGCTACCAACCGCCTTCCATTTTTTATTTCCTTTTTCTTATTTATTATTATTATTATATTTTTTTCCTTGATTCTCTTTTTATAATTCAAATGGTGTTAGGGTGTCGGTTCAACTGATTCAAATATTTTTTAAAATTTTTGCAATATAAAAATATGTAATTTCAACACATCCAAATTATCTAACATCACAATTTATTATTTTACTGTGTATTCTCCTTGTATATGTATTCTCTATTGTTTTACTGCTTTTATTTTACTACTTTCTTTATATATATTTTGCTTCTATCTATTTATGTACTAACCATGCTAGAATAGGAACATCAGGCTTTTGTATACCCTTCAATTTGAGTTTATTGTGTTGGCTGTATATTTAAAGTATATTTTTATATACACGGGTTCTATCTTGGTAGTAACCGAACTCATTATTCACTTATTTTTAGTTTTATTGTTTTTGTGGAGTTTTGTCACAGAATTATGAAACGGAAAAATTGTTAGGCATATTTTGTGTCGACATATTCCGTAATTGCGTCTGGTCGTTCATTGTCCTATTTTTTCATGCCATGAAAATTTGTATCTGGTGCGTAACTCCCAATATGTACGCTAGCCTAGAGCTTGACCCGTTTATGAGCGCCCTTTCAAGAATGTCCACGCTCAAAGTTCACCCGATCCGCACACGAGCTCCCTTTCATGCCTGCGTTCGATGTATGCTTGAGGTACTTGCAAAGCACACTTTTTAGAACTAGGCGTGCTCAAAGTGCCTTTTCCAGATTTCACCAGAATGTCCACGCTTTCAAGAATGTCCACGCTCAAACGTTGACCCCATGTGAGCCAAGCATGTGCCTTAGCAGTGCTCGGGTGATAGGGAACATATTTTTAAATTTTTATATTTTTTATCTTATTTTGGCTTCTCTTTGTAAACACGTATCTTCTTTCTGTTACGAAAGAAGTTTCGGTGATATATTGCTCACAGTGGCTCCGCTAAAAACTCTCTTTATATATTGCTCACAGTGGGTTTGCTAAAAACTTTCGGTGATATATTGCTCAGGCGATGGGGCACGTATTTTTAAATTGTCATAATTTTTATCTAATTTTGGCTCCTCTTTGTACACACCTATCTTCTTTATGTTACGAAAGAAGTTTCGGTGATATATTGCTCACAGCGGCTCCGCTAAAAACTCTTTTTATTGCTTGTAAAGGATCCATTTTGAGAAAATTCTTTCTCGATCATTAAGCTTCATTCTTAAAGTTTTCTCACTTCATATACATTGTCATCCATATCTTTTCGTACCTGTTGACTTTCGTAAGAGACGTGGGTGGTGTGAAAATTGGGATCAAGTAGTGCATGTAGAAATTCTACAAATCGTGAAAGAATGGAAGGTATCCTGTTCCATCGTTGAATACAAATCTAAGGAGTTCATTAATAGGAGTCACAAGTCAGCAGTATGTGATTAAGTTAGTATATTTGTATCGTTCAATTTGTAAGTTAACTTTCTTTATAGATTCTTATTTGCTGTCTATAGAAGTTTAAAGGGTTTTACTCAAAAATCGTGGTTATCGAGATTTTTCTTCGTCACCAAAAATCTCATATTTACTATTGTTGCTTATTGTGTTATCTGTTTATTTCTATTTAAATTTGAATATATTTTACGTGTATTATATATTCGTATATGTTTTTTTTTCACGATTTGATTTATGGTCAAAATGAATTAAAATTAGGGACTCTCTTGTCTATATTTGACTTTTCCTGCTCGAGTGTTTCACACATATTGTTCGTTTTCTAAATGACCTATTTGTTTATTGTGGTACCCATAAAGAAATGACTTAAAATATTGTATGACTTTTATTATTCTTAGGTATTGTTCTATTTATTATTTTTGACATTTTTACCCGTGATTTCTCTTTTATTTTTTTTCTTATATTGTGTTTGCTTTTGTTCAGTGATATTGTGGAGAAACTAAATTATTGGGTAGTTTGTGTAATTATACCCATAATCATAATGGATTATACATTGACCTAAAGTCTGGTGGATTTACCCTTTGTTTTAAGGGGTTTCAACAACATTGATTATGGATTGTCATTACATTTTATTACGGGTTGAACCAACGGTCTTGATTTTTCAATCTATGTAGAGATTTGTTTTTGGTTTTGTTGTGTTTCGGAATTTCGGCCTCCGTTCGTCGATGACGTCAGGCGGTCGGAACCCTTTGCAACATAAGAAGTTGTGAGTGGATTATTGATGAGTGTTAAGGATGAGAAAGTAAGAGATGAAGCACGCAGGTTTTTTCGTGGAAAACCCTCCTTTGAAACAGGGGGAAAAACCACGAGGCTCTGGGCCTGGTAAAGATTTCCACTATCGAGTATTTTTTAATACAGTGTACAAGGTACAGGGAATGTAAATCCTTCTCTCATTGTGCTTTTCTTTGGACTTTGTCGAGTCGCGAGAGCTTTTGAGAATCGATCCTCCGGAACTCGATCCTCTCTCAGTTGATCGATCGATCCTCTCTCAGTTGATCGATCGATCCTCCTGAGTGTTGAATTGGATATTTATAAGGGGAGAAAATAGCCGTTGGCTACTGATGCCTATTGAGAGGCTGGCCACCTGCTTCTCTGACGCGTTCGTGCCGTGTCAGTCACGCTGGCGTGCACAGTAAGTTAACTGTCAACGCCGCTATTAGCCATGCTCTGTCAGGGATGTCAGCCTTGAGGTGACAAGGCGTGTTCTGGATCAGTAGTGTCTGCGGTGACATGCTATGGGATTTACGCGCTCCTTGGGAACTGTGAAGCTGAGCTGGCGTTTGCGGGTATTAAGGAGAGTCCTCGTCCCTTATTAATCCTCTTTATCTCTGGAAGAGTACGCGGACTACGCGCAGTATCGCTCTTATTGCTTGGGAAAGTACTCGTCATTTACTGGCTTACTTTGACGTTTGGCAGAGTCCACGACCTATCAGTCTCTTCCTTAGTTCTCGGACTTCTTAAGGAAGTTCTCGGCCGCCAACTGCATCGTTGCCTTGCTGGGAGGGCTCTTTAGTCTTCGTACCTGGATGTTGCGTGCTGTTTGCAGCGGCCTTTGACTTCTTGGGCCTCCTGGGCCTCTGATCTTTGAGATGTTCAGATTGGGCCTTTCTTTTGGGCCATGCTTTTAGGGACCCCGGGTATTGGAACCCAACAGGTTTGATTGTGAAATTTGATGTCCCAAGCCTAACAATATATACCTATTGTTATATATATATATAACACCTGATGTTGAAAGCATGCTTGCGTTGTATTTTGACAATCCCTAGTCCCCCTTTCTTGGTAAACAAATTTTACATTTCATCTTCTATCCCACTGTCATGCTGCTGCATTACTATCTCAATTTCTTTTCTTGCTGATTGAATCTGGCAACAAAAGCTATATAAGAAGCTCAATCACAAAGTTTAAAATCCAGTTCATCATGCAAGTATAAAACAGCTTGAATCAAGATGTGCAATTCTCGAGTTTCACATAATGGAACTCGAACAAATCTTATGGAAACATAGGTCAAGCATGAATAATTGGACACCTTTTTCCAGCCCTTACTTTTCATTTCTTATATATGCATGTTCATATTAGTGGAAATTGCATTAATGTAGTTGGTTAGATTAGCTACTTATAATTTCGTCCAATGCTTTGACAAGTCTAGACATTTTGTTGTAGGTTTTAATTATTGCAAAACCACATACGGTGTTGTGCCGTATTATGTTTATTCCTTTAGAAGTATGTTGATCATTTTGGAAATCATACTTGAAAGAAATTGATACTACCTAATCAAGTATAGAAGATGTTTATTCCTATTTATAGTGTTGAAATATAATATACGTAAATATTTAATACCTATAAAGAATATTTAGTTCTAGATAATATGAATAAAAGTATTGATTAGGTTAAGAGAATAGATATTATATATAGTTGGGGCCAAAAAACCAAGGTTTTATAATACAGAATGGGTAAAACTGCCTACTCGCATTCTATTGCTAACATATTTTATAATTTATGTGTGTATCACGTATGTTGATTCTATCGAAATGTATATGTGAGTCCTTTATGTTTTTTCAGGATTGTAACAACTGTCCATATGCATCTACACTCTTTATGCGTCCAATTCTTTCCACCGTATGAGAGCTTGTTTTGAGTCATTTATGAGTAAAAAAAAGACTCAAATAGAATTTGACTAAAACCAAATTTTATCATAGAAATTAGCCAAGATAATAGAGGAATGAGTAGTTTATATTTGACAGGGCAGATATTATTGGAAGTTCAGTCACAAAAAAGAGTCGATGTTTATATCTCTTCTATTAATTGATAAGCCTTTCACTCCTCTGAAAAAATATAATTTGACAGGGCAGATGTTATTCAGCTTTCAACGATTGATAATATCAATCATTTCATTTCATATAAGTGAAAGGCATATTTTTCGCTAGAGAAGTGCTCATCTTCGTAAGTTATTTTTAGCAACCCTCTGGACCATATGGAATTGGAGGAACAAATCTATTTTCTCATCCAAACTTCATGAAAAATCCCCCCTTGAACAGGGCTCGAACATATAATTTGACAGGGTATATATACTGGGTCAGTTATTCAGCTTTTAACGACAGATAATATCAATCAATTCATAGTAGTGAAAGGACTACGTTTAGCTAGAGAAGTAGGTGCTCATCTTTCTAAGTTATATTTAGTCACCCTCTCGACCATATAGAATTGGATGGACAAATCCATTTTCTCACCCAACCTTCATGAAAATCCCCACTTGAACTGGCAATTTGGCACCCGGCTGACTACCTCTCCATTTTACAATGGCACCCCAGTTTAGCTTTCTCCAAAGGACTGGATTAAATTCAAAATGGACCCTTGCATGGCTGAAGATGGGTGTGCCAATTTTGATGGCTGCGTTAGAGACAATGTTGGAATATGGATCATTGGGTTCACTGGTTTTCAGGAATATGATAGGATATCCTTACTGTTAAAATCAATGTCATTCTAAATCGCTCTTTAAGTAGCCTGAAAGATGAACATAAAAAAGATTTTTTTGGAGTCTGACTCCCTTATTACTTATTACAGTTCAGAAAATTCAGGAGAATGACCAAATAGAAGACCAAAACTGTGGGCGCATTATAGACTATGAAAAGCTTATAGCTAGGAATTGTAAAATAATGATCAATCATATTCCTAGGGAGAGAAACATAGTCACCGACTGCATGATGAGAATTGGTTTGAGCATTACTATCAATTTCCACGATTGGAAAACACCTCCAACTGTAGTGGGTCTGAGCATGACTTAAGGGTATTGGTTAAGTCTCCCAGCTCCTCCCCCACCCCCTTTTTCTCCGTTTTTCTTTCCCTTCTAGTAATGTAACAAAACAAAAAAAAAAAAAGGCCTATTTTGATTTTGGAAAAAATTTGTAATATTATCAAAGTGTTATTATTGGTAATATTGACCAATTATTAAAAGCCATGTTATATTTGTGCGTGTTGCATGTGTTTGATAGTTGATTTGTGTGTCACACATCTTTCAATAAATGTACAACGATAGGACATGATATTAGAAGATATGTTTATTGCTTAAGTTTACTACTACAAACACAGCAGCTAACGTACTACTAACATGGTGCCAGTTTGCTTTCTTCCTTTTTATTTTCCCTGATTAATGTTTCCACGGAATTGTGGGTCCGCAGGAAAAAAGGCAGCACAATGAACCTTCGAGTTCTCAAAGCTCAGGGGGCTCCGCGGTCAGATTATTGGAGTTGAGACAGTACTTTTTTTGAAGACGCTGTTAATGAACCAATTGTTAATGTCCATTTCGGAAGACTGTACTTCTCGAATGATGTTGAAATGGCGACTTCCTTCTGTATGTTGTGAAACGGCAGATCACACAGATTAATAGGCATCTCGATTATGTATTTAAGTGAATGTTAATGCCCGCAAAATGGATTCTATGAGTTAATGTCCATTAAGAATTAAGAGGAACTGGTAATCACAGCCTACTAAAATGAAATTCTGCGGCTAATTAATCTAAACCACCTGAAATCGGAGTAGAATGACAAAAGTAAAACAATTGGTTCCCTTACCACTGAACCGAACCATTGAGAGAGAGAGAAAGAGACAACGCTATAGCAAATCAAGCAAACTCATCAAAAATTTTCAGGGCTGTCATCCAATTGTTTGTCATCCTCGATGTCAACCCCCAAAATCTCAGGAATCCTTTGCTGCAAGTAATTGGCGAGCCTATCCAGAACCGTGGAACGCTTATGCCAGAACTTCCCTCTCAACCTGATCTTGACAAACGGTCCATCCAATTCAGCAAGCTCTGCTTCTCCTGTTATCCCAACACTTGTGTCGAACATCTGCGCCAGCTCCGTCCGGGCTTCGCCCAATACAATCTTCACGTTCTCTTCGGAAAGATCAAGTGCCGATGGCGGCTGCCAAGGAGGTTGCAATGCAGCTGAAGTAGCCACTGTGGGCCGCGGCCGAAAGCCTGCTTCTGCCTCTAGCTGCCTCCTAGTACTGTTCAGCTTTAATATTACTAATTTCATTGTCGGGAAACATGAAGAGATGTTCGTCAGAGAAGTAGTGCAGATGGGAAGTGGTGTACGAAGGGGAGGACGAAAGTGGCCGAGGAGAAGCAGATCCGCTGACATTATCTTCTTTCCTCAATTATTTTTGTTTAACAGGTTGTACGGTAATATAAAGTCGTGTTAACCTCTTAACTCTGTTCGCTCTCTCTCTCTCTCTCTTTCTTTTTTTTGTTTTTTTTCATTTTCATATTT
>JAOVVI020011967.1:0-12427 GCA_028571085.2 Nepenthes alata | reverse complement strand
CCGTGGCATTGCTTCTCACAACTTGGTTAAAAGTATTTTGAATTTATTGAGGTTAAATTTACATTAATTTGGATTAATATTCAAATATGTACAAAAAGTTAATAATTAAATGGATAAAATTTGAAGCCATTATACGAAAGATATTATTATTATAGCATTTGAAGTTAGTAGTACTTTTGTCGAATGTCATTATCTCGAATTTGAGGCGTTGTTTATGTATAAATGATTTGGATTATGATAATGATGTCACAAGTTCCACATTAGGAGCGAACTCTATAAGAGTTGGTTTATAAGTTTAAGATACAATCTTTCTTAATAGATCGGTATTTTGGGAATGGATTCCCCTATTGGGATTGCGCTTGCAATAATAAAACTTTTATTGAGACCGACATTAACTTGGAGAGAATTATCTGCGAAGGATTTTGATCAGAAAATATCATAAAAAAAGACTATCTATGGAGGGGTTAACCGAAAAAATAGTGTATATCGCTATAAAGTGAGAGTTGTCAGGTGAAAGCCGTCAAGTAAATTATTGTATAGTGTAGCCATTGAGATCTGCGGTTGTCGAATGGGAAAGAATGTTAGGGGCCCCATATTGGAAAGTTAACTCCATAATAGCTGACTTATAAGTCTGAGAAGCTCTCCCTTTTATTTGACTGATTTTTTGGGATTAAATTCTCCTTTTAAGATTGCACTTGTAACAAATAATTTCACGATAAAAACTATTAATTCATAATAAGGATAAAAATATATTAATAAAGGACACTTAATCCTTGAAAGGAGCACCACATAGTACTGGCCATAACTCACCAAAATAAAAACGATTACGACCTTAATCAATACCAGAGAAGGCCAAATGCTATTATAATAACAAAACCCATCATCATAGAAAGGGCATGATCATCATTTGTAGCTTCAAAGGCTTAAGCATTTGACGGGATCATCTATTTATTTGAGAATTTACTATTATTTGAAGTAATCTAAAATACTTATTGAGACATAATTTTTGCAACACTTAAACTAATATATAAAAAGTTAAGAGTACGTCTTTCCAATAATATATTATCCTAAAACTTTAAGACACATATTATTATTATTTGAAAGTTTATTTCTTTTTTAACTTTTAGATATTCTAATTTGACTATAATTTATTGGTTTAAGTGTCGAAAAGTAAATTAAAAAGTTATTTTCATACTTTTTTTATTTTTTTATACTTTTATTTTATTATAGCATGTAACATTCGCGTTAAAAGATTCAAAAATTCAATTCAAATCTCTCAAATCAAAGTTCTAATCCATGATGTATATTAATTTTATACTCATTATATTTCTACAATAATGGAAGCGTTTTATTGTCATTAGATCATGCTAGATATTTAAGTTTATTTTTTATAAATTTATTATATTTATTGTAATTTTTGTGTTTTAACACTCAATAATTATAAATTATAACATATAACATAATTACAATAGATCCAAAAGTAGACCGATTATTTTAATGATTCTGTACATCATGAGAATTTTCATATTAGACTATATTTTATAATATAACTATAACAACGAAGATTTTTGCAACTAAATTTAAAGCCATTTACTTTGAGCTATTTGAGTTTGATGCAAACATTTAATAAGTTAAATTTAGTGAAATTTTATATAATTAATTTAGAAAATAAGTTTATGTTGACATAATATGTTATAATATTTATTTGTAATAAATTAATATATTTGTATTTCACTGTTAATGTTTGAGCTAAATTTCAAGCTTGCTTATTTTACTAAGGAAACCTTGATTCTGATTTTAATTTGAGGAAGTATTTGACAAAGTCCCACTCTGTTATTTAGCACGATGTCACGATTGGTCCGTTATGGGTTGTAGCTTAAATAACGCAAATTTCAAAAAATGAATTCACGACTGACGTGGAATTTTATTCCGAAGTTACGCGTGTTGAGACCCTTAAAATAGAAACGCGTCGTATAGAGCATCTCCATGAGACTCTTCCTCTATGGGCTTCTTTCCGCTTGTCTCTCTAGCCAGCATCACAGTCTCTGCATCATCATCCTCATCTCTCTCTCTCTCTCTCTCTCTCCAGTCGCAATTCTCCGTCTAATCTCTAGTCTCGCCATTCCACCTCTCCCGCTGGCCGGAATCTTCATCATCAAATTCTACAGAAACAGGCTTGAGCAAGTCAAACATCAACTCTTTCATCTGCAGTTTACGACGTAGTGACTCCATCAAGTCGCCACGAATCCTGAAGGAAACTCTTACTGGTGAGTCACACTATTGGTGCCCATTTTTTGTTATTCATTTCAATTTTCCAAAACCCTAGTCAATTCGGTTTTTTGGAGACGTAAAAGTTTCTGGATTTATCG
The DNA here is from genome assembly GCA_028571085.2 of Nepenthes alata. Classification (NCBI taxonomy): domain Eukaryota; kingdom Viridiplantae; phylum Streptophyta; class Magnoliopsida; order Caryophyllales; family Nepenthaceae; genus Nepenthes; species Nepenthes alata. Next base: position 10,058 of record JAOVVI020011967.1, on the reverse strand, counting down.
CGGCAATCAATTTAGGGTTTCGGAGACCGAAAAGATTGTTAACAATGGGCTAAATTGACTTACTAGGTTTAGGCAGGTTAGATCATGCAAGCTCCGCATCGGCCTCCATCTATTCGTTGATTTCAAGCGGTTACTATTTCGGTGATTTTCAGTCGTTTGGAAATACCGCGAATGGTTGTCAAATTTCTGGAAATCGTTGCTTCGATTTGCAAATTACAGAATAGCAACAAATTAAATTTTGGTGGATGGAATCTTGCAATTTTACTCTTTCCTTCATCTACTTCCACATTTTTTATCGTCACATAAGCTGGAGAACTCTATTTATACTGCAATATGCACGTTTTAAAATTTTCAAGTGGTTGCTATTGTGGTTGTTTTATGTTTTGAATGATAAATTATGGGCAGTTATCATGAGTGGTTTGGATTGGTTTTGGGCAGTCTGTGGCGGCGGTGAGATGGTGGTGGGAGTCTAAGTAGCAAGGGTGGGGTTATTGAAGGTGGAGCTGTAGCACTGAGACGTGTGAAGGGTGAGGTAGAGAAGTGGGAGAGCACATTTTTCCTCTTCTTTTTTGTCTTTCTGGGAACAAGGGAATGTTTTTTCCGTATAGTAAATTTAGTTCAATACAAGATGCCTTGACATGAGCATTGAATTAGTGAAGCAAACGATAGGCTTTCGGGTTGGAAAGGACTGTTACGAAGCCTCTAAAGTTAGGATATAAGAACAATATTATGTCCTATCTGGTACAGATTAATATAAGAACAATATTATTCTATCTTGCACAGATTAAACTGTGTGTAATTAAAGTTGGTTAAATTTGTTCACTGTGCTTTTCAAATATTCTATGTGTGATTTGTTTGTAGTATCATCCATATTTGCTTTTATCATTTTTAAACTTTGTTATACTCAGGATCATTAGTAGAGTCTACAGAATCGCTAGTATAATCTATATAGTAGGGCATGATTTTCTTGGAATGTGGAGTTATCTGGATAGAAGAACCTTGACAAGCAAGTATTTTTGATTTATGTGGTTACAAAGTGGAAGTGCATGGAACTTTTGTGTATCTTCACATTTATGTCACGGTGAAGTTGCTTTAGTTGCTCATGATGAACAGATATAGTATGCATAATTTTGTATAGATTTTTATTTTTAGGAAATAGAAACTCTAAGGTGAATTATTTTCTGGTCATTTGGCTACCTTTCATTTGTAACCTTAATTTCAGTCCTCAGGGGCCCTTGCGATGCATCGTGTAGGCAGTGCAGGAAATACATCTGGTTCAACTCGTCCTCGCAAGGAGAAGAGATTGACATATGTTCTAAATGCTGCGGATGATACAAAGGTGAGGTTAGCTTGTGTTCTTTTAGTATACTGCCAGGGTGTGGCCTTCATTTAATCTAAGTAAGTTTTATGTAGTCAATATCCTGTTTTTGCTATGGTAGCTAATATTTGAGATGAGGTGGCCTTGGTAAGAGTTTTCCCTAACAATAATGATTACATGTTTGCCTTTGGTTTTAGCGGGAAAATATTATTCATTTTTGGATTTTGATGCTTCTTTTCCTGTCAAAGGGGACATTTTTGGTCTATATTTTATTGTCCAGATGTTGGAAAAGAAGGCAAAATACTTCTTTAATTTTTTTTAAATTTTTGATGGATATATGCTGTCTTGATATGCTAATTTCTTTCTTAGCGTTGTAGATTAGTGGGTAGTAGGCTTAGTTTTAGGTGCACCGTTATTCCTATGTGATTTCCGTTTGATGAGTGAATTGTAGAGACTTATACCAGACATATCAGTTTTTTGTTGCCTCTTTTTTTTGTTCTTTTTTTAATTTCTGGTTTACAAGGCTAACAATTAGAAAATGGAGGGAGGTGAAACTCGAACTTGCGTCAAATACAGATCCTCAGGGATCAAGTGCCAATTACGCTGTCCTTACGCCTCTACTTCATGCTTTTTTGATTACCAACTTATTTAATTGTTTCAGTGAATTTTGGCTATGATTAATAATTTGGCATCATTCTTGAAATCCAGTTTCATCAAATTGGAAGTAAATCCTAACGGAATCTATCTAAAGGGGGAAAAAAATCCTCTCTACTCCGACCACCACGTTCAACTCCTACCAAGACCATCACAACCTTCTGCCCATTTGCCCCATCACAGTCCAACATATACTACTACCAGTACTTACTCGTCCTCTCTTTCCTGTTGCATCACTATTGTCGCCTTTTTTTCTCCCCAACTATGATTTCCAGCTCTCCTTTTCCCCACCAAATTCTACTTCTCACCACTGGTCCTCCTTACTCCACTCTTTCTCCGCCTAGTATTCTCTCCTCTCTTTTAATTTTTTTTTTCAAATTTTTGGTGTTGATGTGTGGTGGTGGTAAGGAAGCTTTTGTAATGGAGCTTATTATGGCTCTAGAATTGAGTCTCTGTATTCAAGAGGGTGACATTGCGGCTGCCACCGATGGTGGTAGTTTTGTATGGAGTTGGCTGTGGGTTGGAGGTTAGTTTAGGAGTTTGAAGGTGGGAAAATATGGTCCAAAAGAAAACAGCTTGCAATTCATTCAAATAAATGCGACTTTGTAGTGTTGGGGGGTTTAGAGTTGAAAAGAAGCAATATGGTGGCTGGGGTTTGATAGGTGCTGGTGGTGTGGTGTTCTTTGGTGAAGCTGGGTGTGTAAAAGGTTTTGGGGTTAGGTTAAAAGAGAATTCGGGGAAGAAATTCTGGGTGAGATTCCCCCAGGATTCCTAATTCGAACTTGGATTGCTTAATTAATATGCTAAAGATCCTTGGTTGACTGAACTGAAGGAAAAAAGAACTGATTTGGTAGACACAGTAAATATTCTCATGTAATATTTTACCTACATTAAATTTGAGCTACTTAATAAGAAAACTAATGGTCATATTTGGGTTTGCTACATTGCCTTTATTGCTGTAATTTGAAGAAGTTTTCTTCCCATCTTGGCTGGCTTCATATGTTATTTTTTGGGTCAAGGGTATTAGTCTTCATTTTAGAAAACTTCTGAGTTTTTTTTGCTGAGCTTATCTTTATCAGATATGCTGATTTATTGTTTTTTCACTGTATATAATTGTATATGGATTTGAGCCCCCTTCTATAAATTTTTCTTCTTGCTGATATTGAAAAAATGTGCATATATGCAGAAGCATAATTGTTTAAAAAGGCTGCTTGATTGAAAATAACCTGAAAAGCATTAAGACCTCCGATGGGCCAAGTCCCACCCTCTGGCGTAACTAACAATTATTATCTAAGAAAAACTGGACATCCTCGCTATTGCAATCCACCTTAAGCAAAACACCTAAATTGTTAGTAGATCTTGATCCTCTAGTGTCGCCTATCAAGTGATGCTACACTATGAAAAGGATATTTGTTAGATCTAGCAGAAAAAAAGGGGAGTAATTTTAAATACAATTTAAAATGTAACTGATTTTATTTGAATGACTTATATGCTTCCTCTCTTTCTGTGGACCAGACCACTGCAGAAGTCTGGTCATGGGCAGTTAGTGAGATCCTTTTTATGCTTATATGGTTGTAGATGTACTAATTTTAAACAAAACTTGCCTGCAACTTCAGCGTCTACTGGTCGAAACTCATATGCTGCATGCTTTATAAGAGGGAGTACATTCAACTTTAGTTATCTTTTAAATATGAAAAAAATAAAATAAAATTTTGCACAGATTTTGAAAGAGTTCTTTTTTTTTTGTTGTTTGCATGGTGGGAGGGCACTTGTAGCCTGAATATGGGTTGCATATTCTTCATGTTATTTCTTTCACTGTGATTGTACCGGTACATGGTTCCTCTGTACCAGAGCTGTTAACACCTTTCCATATTTTGGACTTCCTGTGAACCCAATGGTTAGATTAGAACTTAGATGAATAAATGGCTGAGATTTAATAGCTATTCAAATAATTGTTACAATCTCAATCATTCATCTAATTATTTTTTAATCCTAATTGTTAGGTTTATGTGAGATCTTAAAATATGGGAGCATCTTAACAGCTGCCCCTGTACTTGACTAGAGGGTGCATGCAAAACATGTATTTCATATATGCCAAATTTTAGCTTTTTCTGTTGATATGGAGTTGATGAAAGTTCAATATTCTACTTTCGGTGCTTTAAGTTTGTTAAACATTGCAAAATTGATGTATATTTACTATGCCCTCATATGCATGTATAACATGCCCAAGCTGTTACTAGCTTGTACATATCACCTTTGTGCTCCTTTAGTCTTGTTGAGTAAGAAGAGAAATGTTGGCAGTTAGCGTGTGATTCTATTTTTTACTATTTGTCAAGTTGATCTTTTAATGAGTCTACTGCTCAAAGTAGTTTATAAGTTTATATGTCCTTGCATTACCTCTATTTTTGTGTATACTTGTATTACCTCTTTGAATGCTGCTTTCCCTGCAGCATTGTGCAGGCATAAATTGTTTGGCTGTTTTGAAGCCAAAGGTTCCTTCTGGGTGTGATTACCTTTTTACTGGAAGCCGTGACGGAACTCTGAAGAGATGGGCACTTAGTGAAGATGCTGCTACCTGCTCTGCTACATTCGAGTCACATGTTGACTGGGTACCTTTTTTACCTTAACTTGTTTTTAAATCATGCGCTGTGTTTCTGGTTACTGCTACACTTCCGACTTCTGTTGTTGATTAAATTTGGTAAATGTCCGGTTAACCTCCCTACCTAACCTTTCCCATTTCGGAGTGTAAAAAAAGAACTAGAAGAGAAGGACACCGGCGGGAAAGCATTTCTTCTTACTGCTTAATAAGCTACTGGTTAAATTATCCATGATTATATTCATATGTGCAGTTTATGCTTTTGTGCATCGTTTACATCATCTAGCTTTGCAGGTGAATGATGCTGTTATTGCTGGGGATAGTACACTTGTGTCGTGTTCTTCAGACACCACTCTAAAGGTTCAAGCTGCATGATAATGTTATGTTCCAATTAATGCATGCTCCTTCATTAAGGTTAACTGCTACTTATTCATGTGTTTCAGACGTGGAATTGCTTGTCTGGTGGAACATGTAGTAAGACTTTACGACAACACTCTGATTATGTTACTTGTCTTGCTGCAGCTGAAAAAAATGTAATTTCTTTTTCAAGACTTCTGGCTTATTAATTTCAATAGTGATTGGTTTTTTTTCTTTCTTTTCCTAGTTGAAATTGGCATCGGAGATTTCTTCATTTGGGTGGAAGTTCATATTCTTTTGTTTTCTGATCCTTGCATCATCTTCATGCATTTTAGAGCAATGTTGTTGCTTCTGGGGGCCTTGGTGGAGAGGTGTTCATATGGGACATTGAAGCTGCTCTTGCTTCAGTTTCCAAGTCAACTGATGCCACAGAAGATGAGTGTTCAAATGGTATTAATGGTGCTGCGAATGCATTACCTGTTACAAGTCTACGCACTATCAGTTCTAGCAACAGCATTACTTTGCATACTACTCAGCCACAGGGATATGCTCCTATTGCTGCCAAAGGTCATAAGGAGTCAGTTTATGCATTGGCAATGAATAACATAGGAAATCTTCTAGTTTCAGGTGGAACTGAAAAGGTAATTCGGCTTTATGTTAGGTCAATGTGTTTAGTTTTTCCACTCTCTTTTTATGTTCATAATTCTGTTAATGAGAAATGGCACAAGTCATTTAATATATAGGAAAGAAAATCTCTGAAAGGAGTTAATTTCGGATGCTTGCTTGACTTTATCTTGTTGAATTCATGAACTGATGTCTGTTGTTTTTTCTGCTATTCTATATTTCATTCCGATTTGATGTTTGCATTTAGGTTGTGCGTGTATGGGACACGAGAACTGGTTCAAAAACCATGAAGTTAAGGGGACATACAGATAACATCAGGGCTCTACTTCTTGATTCTACGGGCAGGTTGGATTTGTCAAGTTTTCAGTTTGGTCAGATCCTTTTTGAACTGCTTCATTACACTGATTCCCATTTGTATTCTGCACATTAAAGCAATCTCAATTGCTTGATCTATTCACACTTTGTCATTCATGAGCTAAATATTGGCAAATTAATTGATTCTCTTATCACCTTTTTTAGTTCTGGTAAACTTTTTTCATCTTTAATATGACAAGTTATTATGTACTTAAAAAAATTGAGTAATTGAAAATTTTCTTTTCCAGTTAACACACTTCAAGCCTTTGACACCAAAAAAATGATTTGGCATACTCAATCCATTATAATGTGTTGGTCATGTGATGCTAAATTATGTTGAATTTGATAGGAAAAAATCTCTATTGGTAAAACAGCCTAAAATCTGTAATTACAGAGACTCAAATTAAAGGATAGAATAAAACTGACTCAACTTGAAAAAATGACAGAATATTTCTGACAATTTTGCCACTAAATATATGTGCAGTGCTGGCTTTGTTGAGTTTTAGCATGTAATTCTAGATACAGATTATAGGCTTTTTATCTGGAACTTGTCTTCTTTGCATGAAGAAGACAGGTGGAATTTTAAGCTTGAGGAATGGCTGAAGTGCATGTACGTGCTAGATGTCTTCTCTCCTCTTTGTGCTATAACTTAAGCATCATAACTATGCCATTTCTCATTTGCATTTCATGATTGACACAGTTGCATATAAATCCCAATTAAGTGCCTAATTTTTCTTACATAAAAGGTGTTTTGTTAATAATTTTACCCAAAAGGGGAAATTTTAGGGGGAAAAACAAATTTGGTAAGCTTCAACAACCAAAAAACGGATAGAAATTATTTTGAGTTTTTCCAGAAGGTAAATGGACTTTGCATTTAGATACAACTTTAGATTTAGTTTTTGCCCTGTGCAATGTGCAAGTTTCTTTTTGAACACTGCTATCACAAATATTGAAAATTAAAGATATTGTTACGTGATATAATAATAAAGAATCAAGTAACAAACTGCCGCATGCTTAAAAGAGAGTCCTTGATAACAATTAAAACATAGTGCATCATATTTAAAAATGACCAAGGATGTGGGTGTCTATTCTTGTAGCTAAACAATTCATCAATTTAGAAGGAAGGACTTACATTTGATTACGGTGAAATCTATTCAGGAGGAAGTGGTTAGATACCATTAATGTAATAGATTTTTAAATGAGTAAAATGAAAGATTGAAATTTATAAGTCATCGTATGTGTCTAATCTCTATCTTCTGATTGATAGTGTTATAGCTTGATTGACCTTCATAGAAGTTGGGTTGTGAATATAAATGTGATTGATCACATGTTTCTGATTTGAACAAAGTGGGATGCAATTATACATCATTTCACATAACAACATGTTCTTGCCAGTTCTAACCTGATCACCCTTCCATGTATTAGAAAATTTAATCTGAAAAACAAATAAAAATTATTAGCATGCTCCATCACAATCATAATATATCTCATACTCTCTTCTTGAAGTGCCTACATTCTGGGTGTTCCCTCTCATGTATTATGTTACCAGCTTATTTTGACAGCTATGCAGGTCGTGAAACTGTTCTATTCATTTTTAAGTCAGACGACCTGACCTTATATTGCATTCTAGTATCACTGCTGCATTTATGCTTAGTGTTTTCATTGTGGAGTGTAACTTTTGAAGCCGATGCAGCAGCAGAAGTGTGACATCTGGATGTTTTCTTCAACCTTTTTAAATGAATAAACCAAGAAGTAAAAAGAAATACAAAAAAGAGATGCTATGCAGCATTATCAACTACAATCCAGCCAGCATTCTGTGCCTCTGTGGTCATTGTGTCATGTCTTCATGCCACAAGGCATAATGTAGCCTTTCGAAACTTATTATAAGTACATTTATTTAGTTTTCTTTAATCATGATTTGTAGTCAAGAAGGATCTCAGGTGAGGCCCTATATCCCATTTAAGGACCCCATTCAAAATTTAAACCTATTAAGGGCTTATGGACATAATGAATCAAAGGTTTGGGGCATTAAAGATTTATATTTATGATTCGTCATTGGAAGATGTTAACTTGATTTCTAAAGTTGCTGATATGGCAGAAGTCTTGTATCCGCAAATAATGTAGATAACAGGTTGTTTGATTACTGTATTATATGATCTCACCTGTTATTTAGAGGTTCAACGATGGTGATATGATGAAATAAGTACATATATACCAGGACTGTAGGTTTCTACTATTTTGATGTTATATTTCAGAGATTATAGAATGACAATTTTTGTTAGGCCATACCAATGTTTTATTTTTCAGCTTATTATAGTATGCACTTATATTGACTTGCTAAAGAATGAAAGAATACATTTTACCTGCAGTTGCTTTGCAGTTTATTAAAGAGTTCATTTTATTCTTGGTATTATAGTTTCCACTTAATTTTGATTAAATATTACTAGATGGCATCGTCAGTTACAACTTACAGCTGTTCTTTTCATAAAAAAAAATGTTATCTTTCAGAGGGAATTTGTTTTATTTTGTCTCTAATTTTCTGGTCTGGGCAGTCCAGATTTTTTACTACTTGAAATTTTGTGTACTTTGTGAAATTCTTTTTACAACCTTTCAATTAGTCATGTATGTGACTGTTCTCAAATTTTTAATTTCACTTGACTTCTTGCGATCCTATTTGCTTTCCTTTAACTAGCCGTTTGTGCATTGTTCATTATGAATCATAGCTCTAAGAAGTACCGCTTAGTTCGGTAACACAATTCTATCATCTTTTCTACAGGTTTTGTTTGTCAGGTTCCTCTGATTCTATGATCAGGTTTGCTTTCCCATTCCTTTTGCTGTTGCTTTAGATTTATTTATTCCTGTGTTTAGGCATGCGACCGTTGCTTGATGTATTTAATGGCTTATCATTTTAAAAGGTTTTGGCATATTGGTGACTTGGGCTTTTTTTTTTTCTTAAGATTGGAACTGTGAACTATATTGTAGCTAAGTCATTAACTTTGCTACGGTTAAATTTCTCACTTGATTTTTCTAGTGTATTATTCTATCATTATATAGGATCTTCCTCGGAAACCATAATATGGGAGCCTTATGTATTGGGCCATGCCTTTTAGTATGCAACTGGCTTAATTCTTTAAGCCTGATTTCCCTTCATTTCCAGGAATTTTTCTTTTGGTTTAACATATGACTCGTTTATCCAACCGCTTGCATCTTGATAAAAAATCACTGGATGAACATGCTATTTGAGCTTCTGGAAAGTGTGCGTTCTATAGAATGGCTTCCAAAAGATTTATGGGTACATGTAATAGTCAAGATGACATCTGCTTGAGCCCTGAAATGAAATTGCAATTTCAGAATAAGGTAGGTCTGAATGCTCAGATGCAGTCACAAATAAAACTGAATTCTATTAATATGGTTTGAAGTAAGTGATCTGGTAGTTTTTGGATTCCAGGCTCATATGATTGTTGCATTCTGGCACACTGCCTCATTTTTGGATTCCTGTCTGTTTGTAACACAGCGTGCCCAAGTTGGGCCATGAGCCTGAAGGCTAAGATCAAAATTATACAAGCAATTCTCAAAAAAAAATATTTATAAATAATAGATATTAGAAAATTCTTGACAATTAATTCTTTAATTACATCATCCAAGGATAATATAGAGAATTCATGTTAGTCATACATGCTTCTAAAATAAGCTTTAATCTTCCAAAGCTTTCATTTCAGACTATGCCCAACATGTATGCTAGCATATGCACTCCACTGATGGGGCCAATAATATTTCCCATGGATCAGTTTCATATTGTACCAAGCACGTGTCAAGGTTTATATGCCCATTGACTGTCCAATTCTCCACGTTTGTTGCTGAGCAATGGAGCCAATCTATCTTCTTCAGGCTGTGAGGCCGATTTTTCCCTCTTTGCATAGATGGGACCTATGGTGTAAATACTCAATATCCGTGATTCCATATATGACGTCTATTTTGATAGATCATTTCCGTGATGATCCATTGATTCCAATAATTCCTTCATGTAATAAAACTATAAATAGATTGTTTCAGTGCTGATCTTGTGATTCCAAAAATTCCTTCTTGTAATAAAACTATATACTGTATCACCAAGGATTTCCATTAGTCATCAGATCTACCCATAGGTATTATTAC
>JAOVVI020011966.1:0-12427 GCA_028571085.2 Nepenthes alata | reverse complement strand
TCTCCTCAATGTGGTGCTCTCTGCTCTCTTATTTTACAATGGTGAAACGGCCACCGCCGTTTCACCCCCGCACACAGCGACCGGCGCACAGCGCCCCTGGTGTTGTCTCCACACTAACCCGGTGCCGCAGTCTGGCCACCCACTGCCTTGCACACACATAACTTTGTCCACTAACTCTGCAACTTGCCCACTAACTCTGCAACTTGCCCACTATTGTAACTTACCCACTAACTCTGCAACTTGCCCACTAACTCTGCAACTTGCCAACAAGGGAGTGACCAGACCCAACAAACTTTCCCTCACGACCTTGTGGGGAACACCTTCGCCCTTTAACCGGCGACCGTCATCGCCTGCCTTCTGGCAGCTTCCCCTCAACTGGGAATCCCGGCATCAGCTCCGCCCTTGACCCTGCTGGTTCTGCCGTTGGCCTTACTGGTTCCACCCTTGGCCCTACACAGCTCCGTCCTTAGCCCTACTGAATCCGCTATGCTTTTTACCGTTCCATCCAATTCCACACTAAATGACAAACTCTTCCACGATGACTCCAGATACACTGGTACCGAGAACATAACTTATTCCGCCCTTACTCTTCAGACTTTGGGCCACATCCTCGGATACCACTTCGGTCGCCACAGACCTCGGCGGCTCCACTTCGGCGGCACTACACCTGGCGGCTTCCCCTTGCGACGCTTCACTCTATTCCGATAGTAGGTCAGCACCTTCGTAGGCAGCCCTCTCCGGTCAGCATCCTCCGCAAGCAGCCCTTTCCGAGCCTGAGTCAATCTCAACCATCTCTGATACCACTTGTTAGGGTCGGAAGACCCGGATCCACCAGATCCGGCAGCAGCGAAAAATCTGATCCCCCCGTCATCGACAGCCACCATTTAGTAGGAACAAGGAACAAGAGATGCACATCATTTTTACATGGAAACCCATTCCCAAACCGAAGAGAAAAAACCACGGGACACAAAGTCCACAGATAAATTCACTATGTAAAATGGTTACACAAACCCAGAGACAGAGTGCAACAACCACCCTGGCTACACAAGCCCTAGAGGCGAAAACGAAGAACAGAGTAAGAGAATACAAAGCCTCACTTTGTGTTTCACTCACTGCTCTCTCTTTCTTCCACTCTTTCTCTCCTCACTGCGGTGCTCTCTGCTCTCTCATTTTACAAGTGTTGGTGAAACGACGGCCCGCCGTTTCACCCCCGCACACAGCGGCCGGTTACACAAGCCCCTGGCTACACAAGCCCCGGCGAACGCTCGCCCATGGTGATTTCACTATCACCCACTGGCCACTCTGATGGCGGCTTGCGCGCTCACAGCATAGCATGCCTATATATAACGATTTGCCTGGAGACCTTCAGCCAATAGGTAGGTTGCGTGTGGCCTGACAACTGTCACCCACTACCTTGTCCACTAACTATGCAACCTGCCCACTAACTCTGCAGCCCAACTGCCCACCTGTCGACCAATCCTGGAAAGACATCTGTCCTCTGCCAGCTGCCATCTTCCACAGTCTCCAAGGGCCTAGTTGTTCAGCCGGTCAACTTCTAGTTGACCGTCCTCCGCTGCCAGTTCGCCATCTTGCAGTGCTCCGGCATCCATCCGGTCAACCTTCCTGTTGACCGGATCCGGTCAACCTCCGTTGACCGTCTTCTCTGCTGCCCGTCCGCCGCCCAGCAGCTCTCCTGCAGCCCCAGACGGTCAACCTTCTGTTGACCGGATTCAGTTGGCCGCCGACGGTCAATCTCCATTGACCGTCCACTTCTCCAGATTTGTTCTTCACAAATCCTCCGATGACAAACAGTTTGTTGGGTTACCCACAAGGGAGTGACCAGACCCAACACTCTGCCGCCGCCAACCCGGGCCCCAAAGAAAAAAAAAACAGTAGCAAAGGTTTGAAACATAAATGCACCTAAGAGAGAAAACAACCTCCATGGAAAATGCAACTACAAGAAACCTCTGAAAGCAATTGGGAAGAGAATAAAGGAGGACAAGTTGGTGCAAAATGGAAATTAATTACCTCAATCAACAGGGCATAAAAAATGGGCACAACTGTGTCCTGTTAACTCAGGCAGAACGTGTTCTCTAAAACTGCGAGACGTATAAGCATGCATACCTGATTTCGTGAGCTTGCAATGGTAGTCCACCATTGAGGATTATGTTAGCGCTAAAACCGCGGAAGGCACGGTGACCGAGCAGATAAAGCTCTCTGACAGCAACACAGAACAGAGCTCTCAGACGGACAACAAAGGTAACGATAGAAAAGGAGAGAACACACAAAATTTTAACGTGGAAAACCCTTCTTGGATCAAGGAAAAAATCACGAAAGAATACACTATAAAGGGATTGTTTACAAGTGTTAACTACACAAGCTCAAATGAAAGAAAACAATCTCAAGTGCACAATTTCTCTCTCAAGGTGTTTCTCACTCTATCTTTACAACAAAGCTTGCCCACAGCTCTCTTAAGACTCTCTCCTACACAATGTCTCAGCTCACTTTCAAGCAAGGGCACAAGCTCTATTTATACACAAGGGCCGGGTGGACAGCTAGCCACCCTACTGGCAGTAGGGTAGCAGGACCACGCCCCTAGGCCTGCCATGGCAGGCGTACGCCTGGCGTGCCAGATGGCAGACCTGACACATGGAAAGTTGTAGCCGCCACAACTTCCAATCAGGATAGGTGACCAACCCACCTGACAAACACGGCGCTTGCAGGCCTACGAAGATAGAGCCAACGCCTACGATATTAGGGTCCCCGTCCATGTCCTTAGCAACCGCTCGGACATGACGCCTTAAAGAGTCCTCGACCAATGACAGACTTCCCAGACCAATTATCAACGTCCTCGTCCATTTCTCCAATGGAGTCCGCGGACATTCATGCCACTCGGAAGTGACCCCAACATGTATCGTGGCCCCTCCAACACATACAGTTCCATCCGAATATTCCTTTAGTCCCCAAATTTGAGTAGTACATGAAAACGAAGCAGAATGATATTAACGACAATAGAGATACAAATCATGTTCAATGATTGGTTATACGTAAAAAGATCAGGTCAAAAAGCAGTAATTTTGAGTAATAGGGGTAAAAAGAATCTACAAAAGGCAGCAGTGGCAGCGGCGTAAGGGACGGTGCAAGTGAAAATTAATGAACAAGTGAGTTACAAATTATACTTTTTCTAGTGTTTATAAGTTGTAATATTAAAAGTCTGATCAATAAAAATAAAATAACTAGTATTTATTCATAATATTGTAATTATACTTTTTTTAATTCTCCCTTGGACTCGGGTTGGGCCGCTGATCCAAAAGTCGGCACGGTGCAGCCTAGCACATCCCAAATTAAGTGGGTTGCAAGCCGTATTGAGCAAAAACTTTTACCACTCTACTTTAAGATAAAAGGTAACTTTGAAAAACTATAGAAACTATTTGTTATTGATGCATCCTCGAATCCAGATTATTGTACAGATTAGGGAGCTAAGAACTGTCCGTCCGGTCTTAAGTGAGTTCATCTCTGTATACTTTTAATTTGAATCCTATGCAACATAACAAAATACGGTCAAGGGATTGGCAGAACTCACTCCCCGATACATCCTCCAACGTTCAAATTAGTATCTTCCTTTGAGGAAAGAAAAGGGAGGATGCAAGTGTAGATACTAGTAAATGTAATTTTGTTGGTGGACTGTGCTTTTCAGAAGCGTATTAGTGAGAGAGAGTGTGCACTTTTAACATCTTAAATTTGTCTTTTGTCTGGTTTGAGCATTGTTCCCTTTTCTTATTGGAAAGGAGGGGTTTTTATAGAAATTAGAGGGTAGTTAATTTTTCCTATCAACCGTCTAAGAAACCATCGGGTGGATAAGCTGTCGTTTATCTAGTGATTCTAACTGATGCTCGAGACTGTTGAATCCAGAAAAGAAAAGAAAATCGCTTCAATCATTAATCTTAGTTCTGTCTTCCTTTAGGGACCAAACCGCTCGAATAGGGCTGACTGGTATGTCTGCCAATTTGGGCCGTATGGGTCGATTGGGCTTCTATTATTTTAGGGGCCGAATCCTTTGACGAGCATTTCCTCTTCGGCCATCAGCAACTATACCTATCACTAGCCCCTCATGCCAGAAGGTTTAAAGTTCAGCCTTTCGATATGATGTCCGAGGATAGTCATTTATCCGAACTCTTGCTCTTAATCCGATGGACTTTGTTAGCTGGCTGGACGAGGACTTTCAATCTGACAAAGCTTCATTGAATGTCTAGACAAGGACTCCTAATCCGACGATCTTCATCTGTGCTGCCAGTAAGAGCATTAAATGCGAGCTTCTTCGAGTCCCGAACCATTCTTGGAATTGCACTGGTTATCATTACTGAGTTCGAGCGATTTGCCATGCTGCATAACCTGTAGGGTGTTAACATGTATCACCGACATGATGAGGTACGTTTTTTTGAATTTTCATCTCTATGGCATCATTTCGATTCAAATGCCTTCACTATAAATAGGCTTAAATCCTTCATTTCCGCACTTATGAAACTCTTTGTTCCTCGCCTTTCTTTCAAAACCCTTTCACCGTCTTCTTCATTCTCTGAAACCCTTCGTCTTCAATGACTATTGGCGTTAATGATATTCAGTCGGTCCTTACATTCGCCGACATCGATTACCTCCATGCTCAATATTAGATTCCGAGCTCGTTGGTGTATCTTCTACTTGAAGTTGGTGGTAGAGCCTCTTTTCTACCGGAAGAATATATCACTGTCTACGAGATCCATTTGAAATGAGGTCTCCAATATCCTTTGGCACCGGAGTTGTACAGAATAATGGTGGCCCTCCACATTTTGGTCACCAGACCACAACCCAATGCAATCAAGTATTTAGTTTTCTTATACATTTTTACTCGTATCCACGGCCTGGTGTTGGATACCAAGGCCGTAAAAATTATTCTTCATTTTCATCACGAAGCTAACAACGATTCTTCTATTTGGCGACTATCTCTGGATGGGAGCTCTCCAACGAATGGGGTCGAGTCTCTTCATTTTTTAATAATGAAATAATGAAGCATAAGAAGTAATTGGCTATGGCACTGACAAATCCCCTCAAAGAAAAGGCCGGCTCTTTTAACGAAAATAAAAAGAATCGATGGCTGCTGGCCGAGTCCCATACTTAGGTCAAATGGAAGCCTGTATTGGAGGGTTCGGATGCTCTTCTTTCACTGTCAATTCACAAAAGGAAGTATAAGAGGAAACAAAGGCCTCTTCAAATAAATGAGCCGTTGGCCCAAGTGTCCGAGCGCAAAGAGGCTTCGGTCGGGTCCTCCTCTGAAGACGAAACCACTATTGATCAGCTAATGGACCCAACTTCTATATCTTCCCTGACCCAAACATTTGGGGTCATCAGACCAAATAAAAGTTTTGAGCCTTTGGCGTCCTCTACTGAAGTTGGAGCCGAAGAAGTTCCAATCCCTACTCCAACACTTCATTTCGGATGCCGACCGTTCTGCTGTCACTATTCGAGAAGCCCCTACTCGATATTCTCACCAACTTTACTAAGGGTGCTTCTTGAATCAATGAGACTCAATCTGGTGAGGCCGACGAGGTGCCTCAAATCGAGTTCCCAGTGGCCAGCATCCTTGAGGTGGTCATCTCGAAGCTTCAGGCTGATATTACCGAGGTAACTTTTTTCCATACTCGAGCGTTCAAGGCTTGAGTTGAAGACGAATCCGAAGGATGAGTCGAGGTGGCGAACGTGCCTCTATTGTAGACCCCCACATCCGAGGCTGAGTCAAAAGCAGCTGCTGAGGCCGCAGTCGAAACATCTGGTTCCGAACCCTCAGTGCTTGAGAGTGAAGGGGATGTTTTTACTAGAGGAGTCACTGAGGTGACTAAGGTGGCTGCTGCAGAGCACTCGGAGCCCGAGGTCTAGGAGGTTTTAGGGGTTCCCACAAGTGATACTCCTTCAAGGAGCGCTTATATCTCTGCGGAATTAATCGAATATTTCCTTAGTTATTTTATTACTTTCTTCATATCTTCTCACTTGTTCTCTTTTTGCAGTTTCAATAACTAGCCCATCGTCTCATCTTCACTATCGACCGCCTGTTCACGATTATATTGAAAAAGAGAAGTTCTCGGCCTTGGAGGAACGTGTTTCCCGTCTCGAACGCGAGCAATCTGAGACGAAGCAAAAGGTACGCCCTCATTTGTGACCAGAACTTCAAATTGGAAAGTGAGCTTTGGACGTCTATTAGTCCGAATGACATTTGGCAAGTCATAGAGTGCAAGTATTGAGACAATGTCAGTCTCTACCGACACATCATGAAAATGGTGGCTCCTAGTATTTCGATTTCTATACTCCATCCTAGGAACGCCAGTGCACGACATAGTTCAGATATGTTGTACCGTCCCAAGGACGATGTGGACTCTTGGGAGCCTTTGCCGAAGACCTCGCAGCCTCGCCCTTATCCAGAATAAATATTTATATTTTTTATTTTAAATTATTTTTTATTATTCTTATACTTGTAATATTCTTGTAATAAAATGAAATTTTTTCATCATTGTGTCAATGCTTCTTTCTCTCTCTTTGTTATTTATACTGATATATATATATATATATCAGTTGGACGAACATTATATACTTAAATACCAAGCTCCTAAGATGACTTAAGCCGTCATTCACACATGACTTCTGTCCCTCGGACATGCCAGAGGGTATCAGAGCTCTTGTGTGTCTAATTTAAAACTTTTGGACCATGGCCAACTAACAATACTATATTTCTTTAATTGGAGGCCTTTACATTCATACTTTAAGGAAGGCCCCTAAGTTTTTTAGTCCTCAGCTTCATGAGGACAGCTTGGTTCCGTGACTAAATTTTAACAATCTGACCTCGTTAGGGCCGCTCGATAACATGACCAAGTTTTATTAGCCACTTAGTGTGGTTTGAGGGACAGGTGAATAAATCTCACTTAACTTAGGGGTAGCCTAAGTCATACAATTTCATAAAATAAAAAATAATTATTTTATTAATAAAATGTAACAAAATTTACAAGCACTCCAAATAATGCAAGTTAGTATTACTTGGCCACATGTATATTCACTGATAATATTTTTCGAGATGAGAGACATTCCAAGTCCCAGAGACAAGTTTCTCATTTTAGATGTATAATTTGTACACCCCTTTCCGGAGAATGGCCGAGAATAGAAACAACCCCTCCCAATTAAGTGAAAGCATATTGCGGTCGGTATTATTGTCTATAGCTTCAATGCTTTATAACACTAAGTCTCCTACTTCAAATTAGTGTGCCCTCCCTTTTTTGTTATAGTATCTTGTAATCCTTTGTTGATAAATTGCCATCTACAATCGTACCATGTCTCAAACTTTTTCAAGTAAGTCAAGGTTTCTCCGAAACCTTTGCGAGTTGTTGAATGAGTTAAAACATTCGATCTGGAGACTGGACAATTTGATCTCTATTGGTATGATAGGCTCGCTCTCATAACATTGGCTAAAGGGTGTCTCTCAGGTCAACTCTTTGAGTGTCGTCCTGCATGACCATAAGATAGATGGCAACTCATCCACCCATGAGCCCCCAGCACTTTCAAGCTTTGTCTTCAAATCGTGTAGTATTATGCGGTTGATAACCTCCACTAGTTCGTTGGTTTGCAGGTAGCAATAGATGTGTAAACCAACCTTATCATCAAGTTAGTATAATACTTTGTGAACTGCTTGTTGGTGAATTAAGTCCTATTGTTAGTTACTACAACTTCGGGGATGTCAAATCTACACATGATACTCTGTCGAACGAACTCGATTGCATTCTACTCAGTGATTCGAGTCAGTTGGTAGCCTCGATCCACTTCATACAATAGTCAATCTCGATGATCACAAACTTTCTCTACCCGGACGCCATTGGAAGGGGTCCAAGGGTATCTTTTTCACACGCTTGCCCTCATCTGAGTCCTCTGATAATGTGCCATTAGACAAGTAACTCACGTAGGAGTCATCCACTATCGACATCGGCTATCTGCATTATCTCTGGCTCTGGGTCGTCTATATTGAAAATTTCAAGGACTTCACGCATTTCTCGTATATATTACTCAAGATCCCCGGTTGCTATGGCTCTTGCAAGTTGGTCGACTTTCCCATTCTCTGCTCTTGGGATGTGGATCATCTCCACATTATCAAATATTGAAATCAAACCTTGAACTTTTGAGAGATACTTGGGAAGTTACGGGTTGGAAGCCTCAAAATTTCCTCTAACCTAATTGACAATCAGTTCTGAGTCACTGTAGACGATCATATCTTAGCTGAGTACTCTTTAACCAGCCCGAGTCTGGCAAGTAATGCCTCGTCTAAATCGTGAATATGGTCATCGGTCGCTCGACTCTTTACAAGCATGTCATCTACATATACTTTCATATTTCGTCCGATTTGGGTTTCAAATATTTTATTGACAAGTCGCTGGTCGGTGGCACCAGCATTCTTCAGTCCAAAGGGTATAACTTTATAACTATATATTCCTTGGTCAGCCATGAACGATATGTATTCCTCTCCCTCTGGACTCATCTGAATCTAATTGTAGTACGAATATGCATTTTTAAAACTCAATAGTGCATGTCCAAACATTGAATCTACAAGCAGATCAATCCTCAACAACAGAAAGCAATCCTTCAGACAAACGTTGTTGACGTCGTTAAATCAATACACATCCTCAATTTTTTGCTACTCCTCTTGACTAGGACCACGTTAGATAACCAGTTTGGATATTGGACCTCTGATGAAACCAACATCGAGCAATTTTTTCACCTCCTCACGGATAGCAACCAATTTTTTAACTGAATTATTCCTTCATTTTTACTGTTCAGGCTTATGATCGGGATCTAGGCCTAACTTATGGACCATTACTCCAATCACTATTCCGAATATATCGCTAGATGTCCAAGCAAATACATTAAAATTTTATCAGAGAAAACTGATAAGTAGGTTTCAGAGGGGTTCTGGCAAAGGACTTCCTATCTAAACGTATTTCTCTAGATCGGTGAGATCCAAAGGAATTTGATCTGTAAATTTTACAGACTGGGCTTGTAACAAATTGTTCTCGTTACGAAAGTCAAGGTCCTCTATTGGTTGATCGGGGGTGTCTGAATAATTTGTGATAAGTAATATATCCGCCCGGTCATTTGATCACCAAGTACCTCTCCTACAATGTACAGAGTGAGGAACTTCATTTTCAAATGCGGGATCGAAGTCACTGCCCCAAACACTATCAAACAGGGACATCCAAGGATGACGTTGTAGACCGAGAAAAGATCTACTACCAAGAAAGAAAGTATCCTAATGGCCATCCTCGAATAGGTGCCCAGCGTAACTTCAAGCTGGACAACCCTCTAAATAGGTACCGACTCGTTGTCTAATCCGTATAGGGGTCCCTCGGTAAATTTTATTTGACTTCTTTTTAACTCTAATTAAAAGTATGCATTAAGATAAAGTAAATTCATTGAACTTTCATTATCAATAAACATTTGTTTCAATTAATAGTCTACGTTACAATCAGAGACAAGCACAAATACAACCAACGGATCAGAATGAGGGAAGGTTACATGAGTAATATTTTCGTTATTAAAATTAATGATATCATCCTAATTCCTACCATTGGCTTCTTGTAGCCGTCGGCTATTTTCGAGCACTTCGAGGCATCGTTCCACACTGGTCGCATTGTAATCATATTTACGACCCTAATTGCCACTCAATTTCTCGGCTGCTCAGCTTTATTCCCGTATGCTCCTCCGGTAGTATGTTCGGATCTTTGCAAGAATCAGGTAAGGTGTCTTTTTCGGATCAACTCTTCAATCTCCTTCTACAGTATCCAGCAGTCCTCAATACTGTAGCCCCTACACCGATGGTAGTAATAATACTTTGATTGATCACCTCTATCTGAACTCTTTAATGCCTTCAACCATCTGAATAATTTTTAATTTCGAATCTGTATCAGGATGTTGGTGCGAGAGTCCTTCAAAGGAGTCAAATCCAGAGGCCTGAACTCCCTCGTACCGTCGGCTTGGACTTCTTCTGCTTCCTTGGTCCTTAGGGAACCATGTGGTACCCAGGAAACCATGTGGTCCCCATTCTTCCTATTTTCTTCCACCGTCCTCCGGTAAAAAAGGTCCACATGATCTAGTCGCTTCGCTTTATTGGCCTCTACAACTACTATGTAGGGTTAGGCAATAATCTCGACCTCTCTGAAAGTCTAAGGGCCCTTGTGAACTAGATGCTTAAAGAAGTCCCCAAGGCTTAAGGTCAATATGAAGGCACTCAACTTCACCCCATTGGTGAGCTTGAATATCTTCCGGGGCTTGATCATGGAACAAGCCAGAAATTTTTTCAAACTTTCATTTGACCCTTGCTTGACACGAATAAGATGCCATGGTTGCTTCTCCTCCCTCCAAGTGGAGGCGAATTGAGACAAAAAGCCATCGGCCAAATCCTAGCACATCCGAATTGAGTTGAGCTACAACTGATAAAATCATACTCGGGCGTCCCCTTTAATAGTCAAGGAAAAGCATAGACACATTACTATTTCGTTCAAGCCTTGAAAGCTCAGGAGAGTGTAGAAATAGTCTAAATGGTCCATAAAATCAGTACTTTCATCGTAAGGATCCAAGGCTAGTATCTTAAACTTGTAAGAGAGAGGATGTGTTCAGATCTCCATAGTGAATGGAAATCTCCTGAAGTCAACAGCTCGTCCTCTAACGTCTCCTCCAAAAGCAACCTGCCATATTTTTTAAACTTTCTCCTCCATTTGAGAAGGTGCAGTCATCCTCTTCTCATTGAAGAAGATCCTCAATTCCAAAGGGTTCTGCATGGCCTAAGAGGTTGAGTGGTTCACAACCTTTTGAGGGCGTGCATTGTAAGAGGCTCCTGCTTGAAACGAGGGCTCTCTATCGTTACGAGAATAACGAGGATTTTGCCTCTTAGGGCTATCCTCGCAAGTCCGATAACTTAGACAACTCTTCAAGCGCGTTGGAACTTTATTGCATGAGGCAGCTTTGATCCTGAGATCTTCAAGTCGACAACCCTTATCGGTCGGGCACTTCCTTTTCCTCTTCCTTCACTTGAAAGTCGCTATTTGGGAGACGAAAGACGGAGCCCACTTCAGCCGCTCATCAAGCCGTGTGCAAATGGTGTCAATGGCCATGAAGATGTCGTCCATTCCCATCGCAAGTGCCCACACACAAGGGTCATGAAGTCACATGATGTGGCGTCTCTGACTAGTACACTAACTTATACTCTTGTGTTCACCATGTTGGCTTTTGCAGGAGTGCGGTAGTCAAACTGTTTAGTTGCTTCCCACAAACGGCACCAATAACATGTCCTCGAATCCGAATTATTACATGGATTAGGGAGCCAAGAACAGTTCGTCGGGTCTTAAGTAGGTCGGATCTTCGTACATTCTTAATCTAAATCCTATGCAATACAATAAAATACGGTCAAATAATTGACGGGACTCACTCCCTAATATATCCTTCGACGCTCAAATCAGTATCTTCCTTTGAGGAAAGAAAGGGAGAATGCATGTGTAAATGCTTGTAAATGTAATTTTGCTGGTTGTCTACGCTTTTTAGAAAATATCTTAGTGAGATAGAGTGTCTGCACTTTTAGCGTCTTAAATTTGTCTTTTGATTGGTTAAGCGTCGTCCCATTTTCTTGTTGAAAAAAAAAATTTATAAAAGTTAGTGGGTGATTGATTTTTTTTTCTATTGACCATTTAAGAAACCGTCAGATAAATAAGATGCCGTTCAGTTGGCAGTTCCTTCTGGCGCCCGAGAACACTAAATCCAGATAAGACAAGGAAACCGCTTCGGTTATTAATGTTGATTACATCTTCCTTTAGGGAATAAATTGCTCAGATAGAGCTGACGGGTAAGTCCACCGATTTGGACTGTATGGGTCAAATGGACTTCTATTCTTTTATAGATCGAATCCTTCGACGGGCTTTTCCTTCTGAGCAGTCAGCAACTATACACATCAGTTGTCTATAATTTTTGGTAAATCATAAAATCTGTAAATGCCCCCTTTAAGTATTTTGTGATCAAATACAATTTAGATTTATTTTAAAATATTCTGAAATCATAGTTTTCCACCGTAATTGTTTTTACATTATAAGCCAACAGAGCTTTAAAAAACGAAAAACAAATTGTCCAAATTCGTTTTGATTGACTTAAAAAGACAAGCCAGGATAATTAATGATGGGCCAGCCATAAAACAACAAGATTCGAATATAAGATACCAAAATCTAAACTAATAAAATAGGCCTCAATTGTCAAAAGTCTATCCGTCATATTTTAAATTGCCGACAGCTTTAGACATACCGTTGGAGACCTGGACTACAAGACTAACAAGTCCTTTCAAGAATAGGACTGTTAAAAAGGAGGGTTGGTAGACGCAGGG
>JAOVVI020011964.1:0-12428 GCA_028571085.2 Nepenthes alata | reverse complement strand
TATTAGAAGCCCCTTTTACATATGAAATCAAAATAGCATTCTTCCCCATTTCAAATGAGAAGGTTCTAGGTCCATTTGAGTACTTTTATATGTTCAAGAAGATGCAGAAAATAGTGAAAAGAGATGGGTGATGCATTTGTGTTATTCACTTAAAATGGGAAAATATTGAAAAAGCTCAATGCCATAGCCATAGCCATAACCAGTGGTTTTGCATATTCAGCTTTCCTAATGGTGCGTCATGTAGTGGCTGGGTTATGGAAGGAAAGGTATTACTCCAAAGTTCCTTATTAATGATGATGTGAGGCAAGCATATTAAACTGTGTCTGGATTTTTTTGGGGAACCAATACTGAAGCTCCACGGTTTTGCAGAAAAAGAAGTAAAACTGCTCATGACTGTGTAACAACTATAAGTTTTCTGTAGTGATAAATGGTAGGTTTCATGGATACTTTGAAAGGAGAAAAAGGGGGGATGTTAAGTCAAGGAGGTCTTTTATCTCCATATTCAAAAAGATATAGAATACATTTCATATTAATGAATAACAAATTCTATACATTATAAAAAACAAATATGAAAGTCATAAGGTTGGACTACTTTTCCGTACTATCAAATACTCAAAGATAGAATAAACAAAAAAATCGAATGATAAAAAATTTATCAGTTTTAAAAAGGAAATAAAAATAGGAGAAATATAATATTCCTTTTATGTGAATTAGGTTTTTATAGAGGGTCGGCACTATGTCCGTAAAAAGAGTGGGATTTGGGACTAACATAATCGCTTTTGGACCAACAAAACCCCCTCCAAATGCTTCCTAGACTTACACACATTAATTGTCTTTTTAGTGCTTGCCATCACTATGTTGGTGCCATATCTGAGTTAACCATTGACTATGTGACTAACTCTAATTCACAAATCCTTAGTTGGTATTGACCTGTCGCGCCAACTGGTGTAGAATCCATGAGCTCGGTCAATGTCCTATTGTGGTTCGTTGTTGTCACTTTGGCTTCTAAGTGTTCCGTCGGGTCCATTTCCTTTGCCTCTGAACTTTCATATTACGCGTCTAATTTAACGAGCTTTTCTTTATCCTTGTTCTTTAGTTATCGAATTATTATCTCATACTCTCTTTTTTTAATATCTCAGTATTGGTATGAGTTGTCTGTTATCTCAAACTCTCCTTACTTGATATCTCATTGTCAAACCTTTTTTAATTCTCCTTTTAGGTTTAAATATGGACAATATATTTTGTTGCTATTTAAAAGTACATTAAAAATGTGCACTTCAATATAGCTTTGAAATGGGATAGAGGGTGATGTCAGAATCCACATTGGGAACTTGAATGTCATTGTCTTTCTAATTAATTTAATAATTTTGTTTGTTAGATTTTTTTTTAAATTGTTAAATCAGACATTCAATTATAATTTATTAGTTATATTTATGTACGTGATCTATTTTAATTTTTATTTATTTTTGTTTTTTTAATTTTAATATGTATTATAATAAATTATTAATAAATCTTAAATAATTGATATATTAATTATGTCACTAAAGTTCAAGGGGTTTTAACGTTTGATGACTAAGCAAAGCAAATTACGGAACCCCTTGAGCTCTTCTTTGCTGATTTCACTTGCCCAGTTGAACTTGAACATTCCTCTCTCTCTCTCTCTCTCTCTCTAACCTTCCTCCTCGCTCAATTGCTAATTGCTGCTGCTGCATCTTGTTCTTCCTCCTTTTTTTTCTTTTTTTCGTCCAGGTAAACTAGTTTCATGTAGTCTTTCACTCATACATCCTATGATTCCATTTGCCTTCTTCCTTTTACTTATTGAACTTTCTTCCATGTTATTATCAGTGATCAACGATGTATTGGTGTTTAAATTATCTCATGTATATTTTATGGCCTTTGGCAACCACGAATTTGTGTTCAGTTTTGTGACTCTGCGACGAATTTGGAGAATATTGGAAGTATAGAGCACAATTTTTAGGAGTAATCATGTAATAGGTTTCAGTCCTTTCATTCGTTCACTTGATTTATGTTTCCACTGAACCTCAATGAGTGATATCAGCTTACTCAGTAAGTTGCCATTGTCAACTGCATTATACCCATGGGGTGAAGTTACACGGCACTGCCTCTGTGCTTTAACCTTCTTCCCTCTTTCATATCTTTGATATGATTGGAGAGAACAACACTCCCAAGTTCCTGTCTTCAGGAACTACAGCCCATCAACATATTGACTGTAGTGGGAATTTCGAAAAAATAGGAAGAGGGGATAAAAACGATGAAATACAAATTGGGTATCAGTGATTTCCCCAGGAAAAAAAAGCGTCGAGGAATGAAATTTTTTGATAATCGTGGTGATTATTGTGCAATCGATGCCGGTGCTAAGTCATTATTCATGGTCTTGGTTAAATTTATTTTTCCCTTACGCAGTTGTTTTTCGGGGGGAAGGGGGTCGGGTTATTGTTGTCGATGTTAAACTGTTCTCGGTGTAAAGTTTCATCAGAAGAACAAGAATCAAAGAGTTAGTGTAAAAATCAACATGCAAATGCTATCCCTAGGCATTAGCCAACAAAAAAAAAGAAAAAAAAAAACAGTTGCTTCTTGAAACAAAAGTTGGGTTTCCTAGTCCAAATTTAATAAATGAAGTTATATATCAGCTTCCATTTATTTCAACCAGATGGCTAATCTCATAAAAAGTTGGCTTACATATATATGAGGAGCTGGCAGTTGTTTGAACATCATACTCCTTGTGTATACAATGTTTTAACTTGACCGCTGTCTTTATCATATTCATTGAAGTTGCCTTGCAGACATGCACAACATTGCGAGGAAGGGAATCCATTACCTGCAGAAATTGAATGCTGTGAATGTTCCTGCTGATTTGATTGCAAAGGGCCAAAACCGAGTGATAGATGCTTCCCTTACTCTCATTCGTGAGAGAGCAAAGCTTAAGGTAGGTATTACATTTGCTATGTAAAACCATTTTCTTCTTGATGTGCTTGTTTGTGTATTCTTTTTCTTATGCAACCATGATTAAGTTGCTCAAATTTCCTTCCATATGGCCTCATCCCAAACAAAGCTGCCGATGATTTCTTAAAATATAAGTCTTTTGTTCCTGTTTTATGAGAGTTTTAAGTATTAATATCTTCTTTTGCTTACTTGGGAGGTGTAAAACATAATTTGAAGACAACATTGACAATGGGGTGATGCTATCATGCCAGGGACGCTATCTTACCAGCCACAAAATTACAAAATGAGTAGCTGCATCTCTGAAATGTTTGTGCCGATGCACTGGTTAGTAGTGCATATAACTTGGATGCATTGAGCATGTAACCAAATGGTGGTTAAAGTGGATGTCATCAATAATATGTTCCTGTAATTGTAGTTATTTGTAAACACCTGCTGTTTCCCTATGTTGGATATTGTTTATCCATTTCTTCAATCTGCAACAGTTTGTTTGGCTTCCATATCCTTTCTGACTAATATTAGATACATGGTGTAACATAGCAACTAAATAGTAGAACTTTGTGATTCGGCAATATTGCCACCTTCTTGTTTCTTCTGTTCTTTGAGATTTGAAATTAATTGGAGTTGTAGCTGAAATTTGAAGCTTTTCTTGCTAAATTTTCCATTCATTCACGTCCCCTTATTTTCAACTTTGACTTGTGCTTGTCCATTTATTTCATCAGAATTCATGACTATTTGTTCTGTTACGGGTTCACTCTTTCAGCCTCCTATTTTCATTTTGTCTTATTCATCGAGTTTCCAGCCTTTCTGTCTGAACATTATCCTTTCATTTGGAGCATGAATAGTTAAAACATGCAATTCCTTGCAGGACACAATTCTGCATTATAGAACATCACTCTTACTGCTGTCAGGGACATATTTCAATGCTTACATCATGTTTCATCACCTAGCTTAGACATGTTGGCCTTAGTGACATTACCACTTGCCCCCACTTTCCTCTTTCTACATTTAATCTTTACCCACAAATTTGTAAGTATTAGTAAGTCAAAATCTGCATATTTGGTAACCTCTTATTTGCCGAGGTTAACAAGTTGTGGAATTCGGTATTAATAAATGTCAACATAATGTGATCATGCTGTCACTATGTTTTTCATTCCTTGCTATCTGTTCTACTCTGAGTGATATAGGCGATGACTTAGATTATTGAGTTACTCCCATGAAGTCAGTCTGTTTTTTGTCGGGTCTGTTGACTTGATATTTACCAATAGGCGAACTATATAGGGGTGGATAAATCCAAACATATGACCTCTTAATGTGAAGAAGGGGAGAAACACCAACTTTGATGGTGGGTCTATTAATTACATTCAATTGATTTTAAAGAAAATCAGTACCTTTGTATTCGCCCTACTATGTGACGGCTGAGATGCTTGCTGAAAATTAATGATCCAATGAATCAACTGGTTTTAACTTGAACATAACTCTTTGAAATATTGAATCTGGAACATTTTTTCTCACCTTTTATTTTTGTCAGTGATGTCACTATAATGTCAAATTTAATGACTTCATCTAATATTACCCATCGAAAGCTTGTAGGTGCAACTTGCAATTTAAATTGCTTTGATTGTGATGAAAATTAGAGGGTACGTTCTTCTTGCAGACAACACAATAATTCCTTATGTATTACTAACCACAGAAAGAAGAGATAGTTATTCTGATTTTTATGTTAGAAACCATAAGAATGGGACAGGAAAAAATTAGCAGGATGCTTTTCAACTTCTCTGCAGACCAGCTGAACCGCAAATCCAAACTGGTAAACATACCTCAGAATGTTTAAAAACGAAATATAGCTTTTGTGACCAGTAGAGTTATGAGGAGGAGCCTCGGTGTAATGGTTGAATTGTCATTAGATGAATTATTAGTCAAGGATTTGAGTCGTGGAAACGGCCTCTTACATGATACTATTTAAGATTGCATACAATGAACTTAAATGCAATCTGACCTTTTCTCAAACCTCTCTCATAGAGAAAGCTTTATATACCGGGCCACCACATAGCTGCAAGATTGGTGAAGATTCCAATCAGTTAAGGAGAGTTTGTCTGTTCCTCTTTCCTACTATATGGATAGAATGTGATTTTGTAATAGGTTTAAGAGTTGAATGAAATCTCTACAAGGTCTAGATAATTCTGGTGTCATGTTGGTTGATTACATTGATATATTTTTTTCCTACATAACCATGAATTCTAATTTGTAAAGGGAGCTACCAGAATATAATGACATCTGTGTTGTAAGTTTTGGCCATAATGTTTAGTTTGACCAGTATGATACGGCTATGTCACTGTAACAGTAGTTCACCAAACACTTGTGACACCGACACACCATGACAACACCATCACAACATCACGGCTCCTTGATTAAAAACTAATAATTCTATTTAGTGTGAATTGTCTGTATTATTCTATACTAGTTAAATTGTGACCAGGAATATTACACTTCTGAATCAGACTATATGGATAATTTATAAATTATGCTTCATCAGTATAAAATTTGATTAAGTCGGGGTGTTTTTAGGGAGAGCTTGTGCGAGCATTGGGAGGTGCCAAAGCTTCATCTTCTCTCCTTGGGGTACCTCTAGGGCATAATTCTTCATTTCTTCAAGGACCAGCTTTTGCCCCTCCTCGTATTAGGGAGGCAATTTGGTGTGGCAGCACAAACTCAACAACTGAACAAGGTAGCCTCATTAACACTTTGATCATGGATGAAAATATCGGTATCAATGTTAGTCACATCCATATTGGGATTTAATATATTTGACAATATATATCGATATAGAATATACCAAAAATGAAAAAAATTTAAAAATCAAAATTGATAAAACTATATCAGCCGATATATTGCAATTTATTGCCAATATGGATGCATAATACGATATTTTCATAGTAATGTAAAATATTGGTCTTGAGTAACCCCGATATCGATATATATCGGACGATACTTGCATCAATACTTTTAACTCCTTTCAGCAAATTTGGTCTTGAATGAAGGGTTCTATGTAAAATTATAGCATATTTTTGATCAATTATTCACGCCTTGTAACAAAACTGGGTTGTTATAAGAGAAATATGGCAGTATATGAGAAGGTATTTGTCTGTTTGTGGGTAACGAATTGTGGCATGTCACAGGGAAAGAATTAAATGATCCACGAGTCCTCACAGATGTTGGCGATGTCCCTGTCCAAGAGATTCGAGATTGTGGCGTAGATGATGACAGACTGATGAACGTTATTAGCGAATCAGTCAAGCTGGTTATGGAAGAAGTAAGCCATCTTTTCTCGTATTTTTCCCCCATTGGTTTTGTATCATGTTAGCATTCTCAGACAACATCGAGATATTTGCATTTATGTATCTGTTTTAATCCTTTAAAACACTCCTTTTGTGTCATTTTCTTTCTCTCTCCTTGGTGCTACATATAAATCATTTTATCTTCTTCTTACCCTTTCTCCTCATCCTTATGCTTCCCCTATTACCCCTTCAAATGAGGGTATGGCATAGATAAAAATGTCAGTATTGGTCAATATATATCTTATCTGACATGTTGATTATTGTGCTCTCTCACTTGAATTTGAATTCTCTCATTGAATGATCCAATTCAACTGTGCAAGGTGTTGAATAGACTTCGTTCTGTATTGTTGTTCACTATGGTCAATCCTTAGACGACGCTGATAGCTTGTAGTGACCAACCTCATTATGAAACCAAACAAAAGCAGCTTTTGGTACTTAAGTAAGGTTTGGAGCCCTAAACTATGATAAAATGCTATTTGCTAGCAAGTTGCCTCCGTCTTTTTTTCTTTGTATCAGAGTAGGTTGTGACTGTTGTATTATAGTCAATCATCAATACTTTCTTGTGTGGACATGAGAATCTAGTAAATAATGGAACTCCAAATGTGATCCTTTCTTGAGTTATTTGGTAACTATGAGATAAAAAAAGACTTGTTGAACTAAAAATGACACCATTACTCCAAGACAACAATGATGCTTTTGCTTTTTAACACCCCTTGAATAAGATATTTCATTTATATTGCTTTATTTGGTAGCATTGTATTACTATCGATTGTAATAGGTGAGACATTTGTATTAGATACATCGAATGAAACATTTTTTTCCACGAATTGGAATCAAGGGAAAATATTTACGGATATGTCGCGATCTATCGCCGATATGATCACATTATGATTTCATCCCTATAACAAGAAATATTATTAGTGGCGGCTCGATATTGATATGTTAGTTGATGTTTTGTATATCGGCATATAGCTCTTCAATTTTCTCTTGGTCATTGGGGTATGTTGCATCTTCTTGAATGTCGTGTATTAATTCTGTCATTCGGCTATATCTAGCATGGTTGTTTCGAATGCTTGGTAGATTTTGTACAAGTAGATGAAACATGCTCCTACCTTAATGATGATGTCCTTTTCTTATTTTGCATAATGCTTTGTAGGACCCCTTGCATCCTTTGGTTTTAGGTGGTGACCACTCGATATCATTCCCGGTTGTAAGAGCTGTGTCTGAAAAGCTTGGAGGACCTGTAGATATTCTCCATCTCGACGCCCATCCCGATATCTACCATGCCTTTGAAGGAAACAAATTCTCGCACGCATCTTCTTTTGCCCGTATTATGGAGGGCGGCTATGCTCGAAGGCTTTTGCAGGTTATACTGCAAATTCTCGCATGCTATGTTTATATATACTTGTATGTTTTCTTGCTTCCTTTATTGTTTTAGGAAGTGATTGATCCTATATGTTGGCTATTTCTAGGTTTGATCAACATTGGGCCGCTCCATCGGCTCAAAATTTTATAAGGTTTAGTCAAAGTATATTAATATTAAGGATGGGTATGATCAAAATATTAGACCTGATTAATTTTTTGGGCCAAACACAGTTATAGGTGAAAGTGACTGATTTCACTTATCCTGATCAAAATTATAAGTTTTTTTGTAATTTTTTATTTTAAATAAATACCAAGTTTAAAAAAAATTAATTTAATATATTAGATTTTCATGTAATTAACAACATTTTTTTATAAAAATTATAATATTTTGATCTAAATATTATGAATTTAAAATTTTTTTAGGTATTTTTAATGTAAATATGATTTTTTAATAAAAAATAATTAAAAATAAAAATGTCCCCGAACCGCTTGGTTTGAATTATGGATGGGTGCGGTTATGGTTTTTGGCCTAAGTGTCTGAACCATGTCCGGCCCAACTTGACTTAACAGTAATAAATTTATACCGAAACTTGGTCCGTATTTAGCTTGAATGTGATTTTGATTGGGTCTAGCCCCATTCTGTTCTAGGAATTTATTGTAATTGTCTTAATCATTGATGAAAATACCGGGATCGGTATGTGTATTGGTAATTCTATTGTATTGTAAGCCATTTATTTTAATTCTATTTTTTTAATCTGATTTTATTTTTTTCCCTATATCAGTGCATTTATTTTGAACAAATCTAGATGTTGCACCACAGGTTGGCATAAGATCGATAACCCGTGAAGGTCGTGAGCAGGGAAAACGATTTGGGGTCGAGCAATATGAAATGCGAACATTTTCCCGAGATCGGCACCTTTTAGAAAACTTGGTATGTCTTCACCTCCCCTCTCATATTTGTGTCTAGTGTGGGTATAGCTGTTGTCATCAGGAAAATATCTAATATAATGTAAGATAAGACTACGTATAATAGTTCTAAAGTGATTCAATCATTCTCTAAACCTATATATAGTGAGAGTTTTGTATATTGAGCTGTCCCTTTATTCTAGTTGGCAGAAGACTAAACCGGTAGCCTAATGGTAGTTGGGCACAGCCTTTTGGCATCAACGCTTTGATCTTGTTTAAAACTGCCATGCACTCGCCCCGGGTAGTCAACTAATCGAGGAAAGTAGAGCTTGTGCCCAAATCCATCTTACTTTCACTGCAAATCGGGATCGAAAGAAAGCATTATTGCCAGTCAACTTAGGAATTGATCAATGCCCGAAAATTTGTTTACCTATCGGACTTCAATCGACGGTAATTTTTTGACCCACTGTAACTCTTTCCTGTTGGAGTTTCTGCAGAAACTAGGTGAGGGGGTGAAGGGTGCCTACATTTCGGTAGACGTCGACTGTCTTGATCCGGCATTTGCACCCGGTGTCTCTCACATTGAGCCTGGAGGTCTCTCCTTCCGCGATGTCCTCAACATTCTACACGGCCTCAAAGCTGACATTGTGGCTGCCGATGTCGTTGAGTTCAACCCGCAGCGTGACACCGTTGATGGAATGACTGCCATGGTAGCTGCTAAGCTGGTCCGGGAACTCACGGCAATAATGTCAAGATGAGCAGCTCTTTTCGGCTTTGATTTCAAGCCTGTGATATCGGTTCTATCTTTAAGATCAGGACTAATGGGAAGAATGTGTGACAAATTGTCTACCGAGCAGTTGAATTTAGCTTTTTATTAATACTTTTTTCTCTTAAAAAAATAGACCATAGTATAAAATATCATATCATATATATAGATATTAGGACTCTATACTAATATTTATCAATATTATAATACTTGAAAAAATATTGCTGTAATAAAAATATATTATAATATATTAATTAACATTTATCCAATACATTCCATTTAAAAATATGCAATAATAGTATGTCTGATAATTATAATTACTATTGATATAATTTATTTTAATATTAATTATTTGATAAAGTTCTATCAGACGGCAGCTTTTACCTTAATAAAATCATCAAAACGGATGTTTTATTTAATCAAAAGAAAGCATCTCATTTTTCAATGTAATAAATCTATAATAATATAAAGCATGTAAAATATGTTAAACTATTATTATTATTTCTAAAATATATATTTTAAAAATTTCAACATTATATATAAAAAGATGATATTTATATTCAAAAATAATAAAATAAACCACAATTATAAAGATGCAAAAATAAATTAATTAAATTATGAAAATTAAAATTTCTAATAAAATAAATATATATATATATATTCTTAACATAAAGATATAAGAAAAATTTTACCCCTACTTCCAACACTTTATTAAAAAGAAATTTACCCTTTCAAATAATCAAAAATTTATTATGTTAGATAAATATAAATTCAATTTAAAAAAAAAACAAATGAAAACATAGTAGCAATTTAATTGAACATACAACTCCAACGAAATTTTAGAAAATAGTTTTGTTTTGGAGGGGGGGGGGGGGGGAAGCATACATATATCCTTTTATTTAACAAATCACCACACATCCAAATTAGTCTATGTTGATCCTGACCACCTTTTTGGTTCTTCCAGCGGAAGTAGAAGAGGTGGTGCCGGTGCCGGTGCCGCCGCCACTGTCATTTTGTCCGAGTCCTATGGCCCAAGGTCTAGTTTGGGGCCCGACAAATGGGAGAAGCCAGCCGCCCAAATCTGACCTGCTGTTGCTGCTCGACCCTATAATGCATAACCAGCACAATATCAACACCCGAGTACAATAATTTATCATTAAGGACAAAGCCTTGCCGTTTTTCATTGCGATATGAAAGTTGCAGGTTCAAACTATAAAAATTGAATACTTTACAATGTTATGAAAAATATTCACATATGAAACTGCTAAGGCCCTGCTACCTAACAAACTCACCAACATCTTCATTTAATTAAAACAATTCGATCAATTTAGTGCATTTTTTCATTGGACAAAACTTTCAAAAAACTTGTTTCCCCTCGAGCTAGAACTCTCCCCCATTCCCCAATTAACTGAGGGAAATCTTTCTCATATTCTCAACGGCATTGTTTCAGTTGAACCAATATTCCTATGAATAATAAAATGATAGGCAAATATCGGGCTGATATAACAGTTACATCAGCTGATATATCGATTAAATATCGATCAATATTTTAAATATCAATTGAGATATATATCACTGATGCAGAGACATGTAATTTTTTTGTGGCATTGAGAAATATCGTTATCCTAATATCAATATATATTGGCCGACATTATATCAGTATTAGTATTGCTATCGGTGTTATCCATATTGGACAATACATATTGTTGCATTTCGGACAGCGGGGTCGCGTGCAACACAAGTGTTTGAGAGTGTAA
The DNA here is from genome assembly GCA_028571085.2 of Nepenthes alata. Taxonomy (NCBI): domain Eukaryota; kingdom Viridiplantae; phylum Streptophyta; class Magnoliopsida; order Caryophyllales; family Nepenthaceae; genus Nepenthes; species Nepenthes alata. The sequence continues at coordinate 1,335 of JAOVVI020011964.1, read as the reverse complement.
GATATGGAGAATGAGAGACTGAAACTAAATTTTTACGTGGAAAGTCCCCTCTTGAACGATGAGGAAAAACCACGAGGCTGTGGACCTATGAAATACTTCACTATGATTCGAAGTCTTACAAAGTACAATTTTTAGAAACTTATTCATTATCTCTTGTTTGTGTTTTCTCTCATTAGAAAGTTCTCTCGTTGGAAAGTTTTGTCACCATTGCTCCTTCTTGTGCCAAAGAGGAAAAGAATATCCCAAAAGAGGTCCTGAGGCAAGAGCCTCTATTGAGTATTTATAGGAGAAATTGTGCCATTGGGGAGAGAACACGTGACAATTGACGGATGATCGAGAGGTTGTCCTCTTGTCCTGTTGGTCACCCTAAGCACGTGAGGGGGCCGTCTACCTGCTCTGCTGGCTGTGTCAGAAACGGTGACGTGTGCAGAGAGATACGCCGCTGGCGTTACTGGTAGGGTCTGAGCGTGTCAAGCACATAAACCTTAGGTGTCAGTCCTGATTTGACCAGGCGTGCTCTGTGGAGGCATCGTCTTACAATGGCTGCTGGTTCATTGAAAATCAACGAAGTTGCTTAGTTAGCATTTTTGGCCGTGTATAAGATGGTCATCGTCATTGTGTGGCGTGCCTTATCCATTTGTGAGTTCGTGGACCCGTTCGAGGGAGGTAACTCTCGGACGTTATCTACCTATTGGAAGGACTTGAAGGATTATGGGTTCTTTGTGAATGGTCTTCGGATATTTTCTTAAATTTTTGGACTATTCTGAAACTTGATGGAACCTCTGAGGCTCTCGGGCTTCTTCTCCTGATCCTCGATCCTGAGGGTCAAAGTTCTCAGGCGTTTCTCTGGCGTCGTTGATGTCGCCAGCTCATTGTGATGTCCTCAAACCCCTTTTGGTTAAAGGGACCTCTCGGACATTTGCCGTTATTTTGATATTTGGGACATTAGCCCATGTTTTTGGACTTGCCAACCTAACGTAAGGAGTTAGCCTGGGCTTTTGGGCCTCTTGGGCCATTCAGTCCTCCTGGTCCGTAGATATATCTCTGAGCCTTTTATTTGGACCCTATTTTTGGATCGTATATTATGGGCCCCTATATTGGGACCTAATAATTAATAATCAAATTAAATTGCTAAATTGGCTTAGAGACTGATAAAATATATAGTATTTTAAAAATAGGCACAACAAAAATTTTAAGTTCAATTAATTTTTTAAATTTGGCACGACTAAAAATATTAATTCTAAAATATTTACATGAATTATTTAAATTTATATATATATAGAAAATTTGATAAAAAAAACTCATAATTATGTAGACATATTAACCTTATTCATG
>JAOVVI020011963.1:0-12429 GCA_028571085.2 Nepenthes alata | reverse complement strand
AAGGAACTTTTAGTCCTAAATCACACAAAAGTTTCGACAATTTAATAATTTTTCAAAAGCAGTACAAATACAAAAATTTAAAACACTTAAGAATTTTAGATCTAGAAGATATGGATAATACTAGTATCGATATTAATGCAATTGCATAAAAATTAAAGTAATAATAAATAAAAAAAAATGTCCAATTTTTAGTGATGAAGGAAAAACTTGATAATTGCGGCTATCGAGAAAAATTATTAGGGTTTGAACGATCGAGAAAGATATGCATTATAAAAATTGATTTACAGATTTGGTGGTAATGACACGCTAACCTAGTCAACTTATTATCATCTTACGATCTCTACTAAGGAAGTTCTTGGATTTGCCCACGGTAACATAATCGAACACCTTCTGATCTTCACGTCATTCTTCTCTCTCGAACCACTTTAATTGCCGAACACCGTTGGAGTCCAGTGTCCACACCACCAGGTCACCACGAAGATTAATAGGTAGGAAGAGGTGTAAATAAGAAAGCACCATATGGAGAGAAAACTATATTAATGGAGTACAATCGTTAGTGTGAAGTTTTCTAAAAAATGGAGCACAAGAACGATAGGTTTTTCCAAGAGAAAAAACTCCTCAAAAGTATGCCAAAATAATTAGGGTTCAAAACGTAAAACATCTATATATAAAGAGCCTCAAAAACACGTTTAAAAATAAAGCCGTTAGAGAAATACACACCGTGGCTCGAGCGCGCGGTGATCGAGGCTAGGGTTTTATGTGCACACACAGGAGCACTCGAGCGAGAAGGCGGCGAGCTTCAGGCACGAGGTTACTGGTTTTTGAGTTCGAGCAAATGGCGAGCACACGACAGACATGAGGCGGCTGAAATTTGGGCTCGAGAGAATGGTGAGCGCATGGGGGGCGCAAAGCCACTAAAATTTGGGCTCAAGCAAATGGTAATCGCACGACAGGCACAAAGCTACTGGAATTTGGGCTCAAGCGAGGATCAGGCGAATAGCATGCGCATGACATCGGGAATAGGCAGTCACGAAAATAAGTTGATGCAGCCCTTCAATGAACATAACCTAATATCAACACACGATCAAATATAGTTACGGAATATACTAACACTAAAATGATCCTGACAATCTCCCCCTTTGATAATTCCGTGACAAAATCATATGAAGAAAAAAATACACATAAAGTCAAAAATACATGAGAAGCATGGATTCAAACACCATCGGGATATAGCTCGTGTACATAAAAATCTACACTTAATGAGAAATAAAGATAATACATAAAGTAAAGGACTAGGGACACTAGAACTATTGTGCCGAGATTACAGCTGTTGTGCCCGTACTATAGCAGAAGTGCCTGGGCAACCATGGTTAGTATAAACAAGCATAATACAAATATAGATAATATGTCTATAGCAAGCACAATAGTATATAGTAGCATAAATCGCAACAAGACTGATAAAGGTAGTAAAATTCATATCAGTAAAATTCATAAAGACAATAAGACTAAAAAAATCACATCACAACTCCCCTTGAATAATATAAGAAAAGTGTCTCTCCTTATCAAAGAAAATATCACTTCCCCTAAACAGTACATAGAAAAATATCACTTCCCCTAAGAAAAATAGCAAACGGACAATCTCTCCATTTTTGTCACAAAGAGCCAAAAAGATGAGATCACTTGGAGCTAGAAGAATTTTCGGAGGACTGATGACCACAATGACACCGCAACCTTTAAAGCTCATCCTCCTAAGTCGCCAAGCGGGCATCAAGACGCTCAAATCCGGCAAGAAGATCTGAATGCTGTTGAGATAGGGAAGCATAAATACGCTCTTAGGAGGAATATAGACGCTCAAAGCGATCGGCAAGATGAGACATCTAGCCCATCATTGTGGCAGAGAAAAATATAGAGTGCCGGGTAGGTGCAGACGGTCCAGGACCCGAAGGGTCAGGGTAGGACGAGGGAGAGTAAGACGGTCCATCTTTGGGCTGATGGGGAGGAACCTCAAGAAGAGACTAATCGAATGGCTCACTAGGATCCTCGACAAAGCAGCGAGTATGGGATCGATTATGGGCAAAAGTAGTAAAGGTGATAAGATGGGCAAGTTGGAGATGAGGGAGATCGAAAAATGGAAGACCAAGTTCAGTAAGCAGCCATTGAATGAGACAGCCATGGAGGAGATTGTCATCCTTGCGAGCGGTGATGTGGGAGATAATGTGAGAGAAGAAGTAGGACGGTAAATCAATAGGTTGCCCATTCAAAAGAATATATAGAAAAAGAGCTTTATTGAAGGGGATGGAGGAGAAATGAGGGGCGAAAAAAATATTCGTGAGCATAATGCGGCTCATGACCAGCTGCTGAGAGGATAGGAGTGAAGTCTTAAAAGAGCACCCATTCCACTCATTGGGTGCATCATGAAAGAAAGTAGCGGGATTGTCCACCTGAGGAAGGTCAAGTACCCATACAATCACATCCGAGGTAATCCGAAGGTGACGCCCCCGCAAGAAGGTTGAGAAGGATGTGAAAGAACACTCATGAATATTCGATTAAAATTCTTGAATGACAGTGGCAGAGGGAACAATTAAACCGGTGAGGACCGGCTCTCAATGACAGTTAGTAAAAACAAATGAGATGGAAGGGTCGAGGGAGGTAAGGCAGACTTTTCGTTCAATGGAGAATTACCGCTAAGACATATGTGAGATAAACAAGGCCTCCACCTCGGGACTCATGAAGCGATCGGGGGTGGTGAACCTACTCGGCCTATTGCGCTTACCGATAGATTTGCGAGAGTGGGATTTTTTCAGGCCCAACATCTGAAAAGTACACAAGAATAGGCAATTTTAAGAACCAATAAAATACACATGACCCCCTTCTTCTTCTACAGCAGCCTCCTTTTTTTCTGCTCGGTGATGTGTGTAGGCATGTACGAACGAGAGGTAGCGTCTGGCGCCTGATGTGCATCGCCCAGAAACAGGGCAACGCTTCCAACAATGTGCAGTCAAGGCATCACACGAGACACAGGGCTTGCGAGAGAAGCCGAGTCAGGTCTACGGTTGGCAACGCCCAACCGTGGGTGTGCAACATGGGTTCACAGCCATGGAAGGCGCCATTGGTACCAAGATTCACTAGTGAATAGGGAAAATCCTCACACCAAATCCACGCACAAACTAGTGGATTTTGAGCAAATAGGTAAGACATTGGTGAAATCAGCAAGACATTGGTGAAATCGGCTAAAAAGCGAGTGACCCAAGAAAATTTTGAGAAAAATAAGCATGAGATAAGGGCGGCACTGCCATGAACGGCGAAGGGAGCACAGAGATACAAAATGAAGAGAAAGGAGAGAATTACCGCGAGTGACACCCACAATTGAGAGAAAAGAAAGTGGATTTGGCGGAGGGTGAGAGAGAGAGGTGACCCGAGAGAGTGGAAAGCGAGCGAGAACAAAGAGCGCCGAATGAAGGTTTCGCGAGGAGCTCGCTGCTCACTGGAAGATAAAGAGGGAGCCAGCAGCGCTCGAGCATATGGAAGGCAGGTGCACGCAAATTTGCGGTCGCAGTTTTTTCAAATTTTTTTCTTTAACTGTCAGAAAAGCCAGTTCGGGATTTGATTTAAATGACTCTTCTTTGCCCATATTTTTTGTCATGAATTTACCTTTCAATCTAATCTTTTTACTTGATTATTTAACTGTTGAATACGGTTAATCAAGTTTTATATTTTTGTCCCTTATCTTTGATTATCCAATAGATTTATGCTATAACAATGGGGACAATTGTGCCCAATTTGTCCACACGCGAGGCACGTGGGCACAAGCTTATAGAAGGTATTGGGTTTTCTACATTCTTGGCAAAAATAAGTATTAAACCCAAATATTTGAAAGGGTCTTGTGGGTTTATTCACAATCGTGTTATTCTTGGATTTGAGCATGGGTTTAGACCCAATTCGATTCTCAACACTTTTAAGCAAGGTTGTAAAAGTTTTTGGGGTACCCATGGTTTTGTGAGGAGGTTTTATAATCGAAACAAAGAGAGGTTTCAAATGTTTATCAAGTTCATAAGAGTTCTCAATATAACCCAAACCCTTTTTGTTTCCTGCAAGTTTTCCCAATCCCAACATGTAATCTAACTTTTGAGTTCCGCTTGAGAATTTCGTAATATCATTTTAGCGTTTTCAAGCTCTGATTCCAAAGATTTTATTTTAGTACATAAAGACTCATTCGCCATTTCTAGTTTGTGATGTTCAACAGTAATCCATTCCAGTTTTGTTGTGACATCTGTTTTGTCCTTTTTTGTCTCACTTAATTTTTTATTTAGGGATTTATTGAACTTCTTGACTTTTAAGCATTCCTGAAATAATTTGTCATGGGCCTCTTAAAGGCCATCAAATTCATTATCTAATTTCTTACGGAAAGAAGACGATTGTTTTGATTTTTCACTAGTAGCTTCATCGTCATTTATAATTGAAGTCTTAAAAGCTATATAATTTACTTCTTTGTCCTCAAAAGATTGTTCAAAATTTTTATCTTCTTCATCATTTGAAAGAAACACATCTAACACTTTTTCTTTTTAACTTTTAAAATTTAGACATTCGATCTGGATATGACTGAATCATTGGCATTCGTAGCATTGGATTCCTTGAGATTTTTTATTTTTGGAGTCTTTGGTATCCTTTTTCTTTTCATTAGTCGAGTTATAATGCAGGTTATTTCCTTTAAGGGCTTGTTTGTTATTCATTTATTTGAAGAATTTTTTTAAATTATTTAGGAACATGACAAAGTCATCATCAATACATGACTCTACATCCGAGGGATGATTTCTCTCTTCTTTTATAGTTTTTATAGTGATCGATTTAGTCTTCCTTAACTGTGGAAGAGTGTGCTCATAAGTTTAGAGATATCCTACAAGTTCTTTGATCTTTATTTTATCAAGAGCTTTACTTTCGTCAATAGCGATGACTTTAGGTTTAAATTGTTTAGGGAGTATCTGAGAACTTTTCTAATAATTCTATTCTCAGAAATTCGCTCTCCTAAGTTAAAAGTTGAGTTCACAATGTCATTTAATTATGTATAAAATTCATCGAATGATTCGTCATATTTCATACGAATTTCTTCATGTTAGGATCATTTTAATGTTAGTATACTCCGTGACCATTAGTGCCTGCCGTGCGCTCACCATTCGCTTGAGCCCAAACTTCAGTAGTGTCGCAACTGTCGTGCACTCGCCAGCCCGAGATCAAAAACCAGTGACATTGCGCGCGAAGTTCGCCACCTTCTCGCTTGAGTGCTCCTGTGTGTGTGCGTGAAACCCTAGCCTCGCTCGCCACGGCACACATTTCTACAATGACTTTATTTTTAAACGTGTTTTTAAGGGCCCATATATATATATATGTCTTATGTTTTGAACCCTAATTATTCAGATAGACTTTTAAGGAGTTTTTTCTCTTAAAAAAACCTATTGTTCTTGTATTCTATTTTTTAAAAAACTTCACATCAACGATTGTGCTCCATTGATAAAGTTTTCTCTCGACATCATGCTTTCCCATTTACACATCTTCCCACCTGTTAACCTTCACGGCAATGTCGGTGGCGTGGACATTGGGTTCTAGTGGTGTTCGGCAATTCAAGTGGTTCAAGAAAAAATATTAACGTAAAGATTACAAGGTGTCCGATTCTATTGCTGCGAGTAAATCTAAAGTGTTCTTTGGTAGGGATTACAAGATGGGAGTAAGTCGGTTATGTTAGTACGTCGTTACCACCTGGTCTGTAAGTTAATTTTCATAGTGCATATATTCTTTGACCGTTGAAGTCCATAGGGTTTTCTCGATAGCCGCGGTTATCGAGTTTATCCTTCGTTACCAAAAATTATACAATTTTTATTATTTATTATTGCTTTAATTTTTATGCAATTGCATTGATATTGATGCCAGTATTATCCATATATTCTAGGTCTAAAATTGTTTGTGTATTAAATTTTTATATTTGTACTACTTTTGAAAAATTATTAAGGAGTCAAAACTTTTGTGTGATTTTAAAATAAAATTTTATTTCAATTGGCATCAGAGACTTACCCTAATTCGTGATCCCAAAATCTAGATGTATGCGAGTAGATCTCTATCTGTGCCTCATTTCTTTGATCGGAGTAACTATGCGTATTGGAATGTTTATATGATAACCTTCCTCAAATCGATAGATGAGCGAGTGTAGGCTAGTACTCAAACAGGGTGGACACCACCCAGAAATTCAACCATCAAAGAACCAAAAATTTTATCTTTGTGGTCAAAAGAAGAACTTGATGCCTGTAATTATAACAGTAAGGGACTACATACCATTTTTATGGCTATATCTTCCGAAGAGTTTAAACGCATATCTATGTGCAAGACCTCTCTAAAGATACGTGGGACATACTTGAGATTACCCACGAAAGAACAAAATTAGTAAAAAATTTAAAATTACAAATGCTTTCCACTAGATTTGAAGTGTTAGTCGTCTTGTATATTGACATATTTCGTGATCGCATGGGAGCGTTCGTTATCTGCGACATCATTCTTGCCTGGTGGAGCTACATCAGTTTCATACCTAAAGGTCGTACGCATCACATCATCAGCATTCCCTTCTCCCACATCACTCACAAGGAATTCTTGGTAAGGAAGAATGTGTATTCGAATAGTATAACAGGAAGATAAAATTTTAGCAAGCTAACACATATAAGCGGTGAAACTTTTTCTGGTTGGCACAAAATCTTAGGTCGAAGTAATGAGTACTGGACGTAGCCTTTTTTTTCTCAATCTTCTTTTTTAGAAAACCTAGAGATAAAGAAAAAAGGCTCGTATATATAAATGAGCCCAAAAGGTTTAAAAAATAAAATAGTCGCTAGGAGCAAAAGGGCCGCCCAACTCGAGCGCCGTTCGAGCGCACGGCGGGTGCAGGATAGGGTTCAGGAGGTTTCATGCTTTGGCGCTCAAGCGCAGATCGAGCACTCAATGGTTCTAGAAAACATGCCTCGGTGGTGCCTCGGGCGCTCATTGAGTACACACTTGTGGAAAACGCGCCTTGGTGGTGCCTTGGGTGCTCATCGAGCACACGTTTCTGGAAAACGCGCCTCAGTGGTGCCTCGGGCACTCATTGAGCACACGTTTCTGGAAAACACACCTCAGTGGTCCTGGGGCGCTCATCGAGAGCGAATCTCGGGGAAGGGCGGAACGGAGGATAGGGGGGCGGGAACGCTGAGGATGTGACGCATACGACCTTCATGCATAAAACTGATGCAGCTCGACCAAATAAGAATGATGCCGCAGATAATAAACGCTCCTACACAGTCACGAAATATACAAATATATAAAACGACTAACATTTATGATTAGAAGTAAAGACGGGATTTGGACTTAGCCCATCACATGAACACTCTTTTAGAACTAAGTGCCAATGTCCAACACATTCGGATATATTTTGAACTCGTTTTCATTAAGAATTTTCTCTTATATTTTATATTTTAATATTGCGATTTTGTCACGGTGTTAGAAATATCAATTTTTAGAGGCCCAATATCGATATATATTAATCAATATTTTGATCCATATATAAATATCTTATGTGTTGGATTGCCAAATGTTAATGATATGCTTTCATCTTAATTTCTTTTCCCTAATTTTTTATTTTTAATTTACGTTGTAAGGTCAATAATTATAAAAGATGATGTGTATAAGACTTGAATTCTTATTATTGGAAAAAATATATTATAATTATTCATGATAATAATCGTTTAGTTAAAAAATCTAAATAATCTTTTAGCTAATGAAAAAAATAATAATGAGTTAAAATGTTATCTAATAATTCAACCAAACATGGTCTTAGGCACCAACCCAACGATGTGACATTTAGGGAAATTTCTCCCCTTGGTTTGATTTGTAAACATACCTTTACAAACTAGAGTCAAAAATAAAAAATATTTTTTTTCTTTAATACCTTCAATATTTTTATTTTTTCTTTTTCTTTTTTTTAATGTTGTATAAAGGTTTTTTTTTTATACAATATCATTATAATTTTCTACGAAGTGTACATATAAGACATAAAAAAACTGAAATTAATATTTATTGAGTAGCTATGAACTCATAAATTACCCTTATTATAGTAGTGAAGGAAGAAAAATAGGGGCCTGAAAAGGAAGACTATCATATTCTGAAATTTGATTCTGATTTTCATTAGAAAATTATTCAATTGACAATATGATAATCCATTTAGCATCACGATTAAATGTTTAATTATCTATGGATATCAATTTCACGTAATACCTTAACTAACCAAAATAAAATAATATAAACAATATACATGATCAAAATCTCGTCACATCTCATGTGGTTCCGACACCAATCAAACCGTGACATCGACCCTTATGTAAAAAGTTATATCTATCAAAACATAATCAAAGCAAACTGCATCTACATTCTTTATAATTTTTATGAAGCTTATATTTCATGCATGTGTTAAAATCATGATTAAATTACTCTTAGAGTCTTAAAATTCATACATAATAACCTATATATTTAAAAATATTTCTATATGTTTAAATTTCTCTTACATGTTTTGAAATTTTTTTAAATTTCTTCTGCATGTTTATATAAGAAAATGGTAGCTGATTTTTCTATAAATTTATACTAAAAGCTCATATGTTATAATTCTAGAATGTCGCTTTTATATTATTTAAAAATTTACATATTTAAGTTCCTACACAAATTGTACACAATACATGATAAGAAATTGATGAAGTTCGAAGGAAAACTATAATTTGTGAAAAATATAATATCTCAAATTTATATTCAAATTAATTTAATATTAATTATAAGTTTGGGATAATTCAAGCGTGATAAAAATTAATTAAATATTATAAAATTTGGATGGATATCTGGATGGATATATATATATATATAATAAAAAGAATGAAGAAAAAAATAAGAAAAAAAGGAAAAAAATAAGGATCCAGGAGAGAGGGAGGAGAAGAGAAGGAAACAGGGGAGGAAGAGAGGGTTTCGGCGTTGCCGTTCACGGCATGCAGCGGAGAAAAGAGAGAGGTGGCCAGCGACTATGACGGTGAGGTGCGATGAGGAGACGGCGGTTCATGGGTGGTGCAGTGGTGGTCGGCATTGACGGTGGCTGACGGCACTCTGTGAGGAGATTGTCGTGGATGTCGGCAGCAGCCGTTGGAGGCATTGGCGGCGCCGTGCGGTGGAGATTATAGGCCTGTGGTCGGCAGCGGCCATGGGAGGAGCAACAATTGCACTTGGCAGCAAGCTTGCACGAGATCGAGAGAGAGACCGTGTGGGTGGAGAGAAAATGGGGCAAGGAGAAAGAAGAGGCAGAGCTGCGGCGATGACGCCGACTGGGTGACGCTGGAGGCCGGAGTCAGCCATGCACGGCGGTGGTAGGCAGACGATGGCCATGCAAACGGCAGCAGCAGTAGCAACTTTGTGCGGGAGACCGACGTAAAGGGAGAACGCGGGCGAAGGAGTGGCAGCGCGCTCAAAGTAGGTGCGAGAGTATCCGAATCAGACACTTTGAAGTATCTTTTCTTCAAATTTATAAAATATGAGGCCAAGGTAAGTATCTGTAAATTTTCTCTTTGATCTGATTTAATATCTAATATATTTTATATATTGTCTAAAATTATTACTAATATGCATGTATTTTTGAAGGCATTGGCAGCGCCGTGCGGAGGAGATTGTGGGCCGGTGGTCGGTGGCGGCCATGGGAGGAGCAACAGTAATGCTCGGCAGCAAGCTCGCGAGAGAGAGAGAGACCGTGCGGGTGGAGAGAAAACGGCGCAAGGAGAGAGAAGCGGCGGAGCTGTGGCAATGACGCGGACGGGGTGACGCTAGGAGGCCGTGTCGGCCGTGCACGGTGGTGGCAGGCCGGTGATGGCTACGCAGGCGGCAGCAATAGCAGCAACTGCGCACGGGAGACCGACGCAAAGGGAGAACGTGGGTGAAGGCGCGGCAGCGATTTAGACATTTTAGAGTATCCTGTTCAAATTTATAAAGTATGATGTCAAGTATTTTATAAATTTTTTTTTTAGTTTGATTTAATATCTGATATATTTTGGATAATATTTAAAATTATTATTAACATATATGTATTTTTTTATATATGATTTATTTATTTTGGATATGTATGTATAGTTCATTGGATGAATTGGGGGTGTTTGGACTGGGTTTTATGATTCTGAAGTATTTTATATTTTTCTAAAAGTTCAAATAATTTATTAGATATTGTATATATTTATATTAGTACCTATATACAAAAATGTGCACAAAAATTGCATAGGCCATTTAGTCACATGCATATGTCGGGTTGTGGTCACTACATTTAGATTTGGACATTAGATCTTCTGGTCAACTCCTGATGGGAAGATTTATTTGGAAATTTCTTTCCACCGATAGGAAAGGTTTGGAATAGTGAACATTTCTATTTGGATAAATTGATTTGACCTTTGAATATATTCAAACGTCTTAGTATATCTGACAAATTTGAGGATTGCATCTAAAGTCACGGATGACAAATAATAATGAATAACCCTACCAATAGGTACAGAGTATATGGGTGGCCATTCATACTGGCCCAATTTATATTTAATTTTACATAAAGTTATCAGGATTATGTGTAACCCTTCATCAAGCTAATTTTTAAATAATTAAAACTCAAATTAGATGCATGACTTGAATTGGATCTTGATTGGGATTTAGACCTTTGGATTTGGATTTGAAATTCACTAATTTTGCCCATAATTGGGCATTGGTATGTCTCATACAAATGATTTTGATTATATATTTTGATTCGGGCCTTTGGAACATCTATCGCGATACTACTTCGGCTTCTGTGCAAACTATTAGATTATCTAATTATCAAATTTTGTCCTAAATCACATGCTGAACGGGTCTTGGATTTGGACTCAGATTCGAACTTGGACTCGAACTTAGACTTGGATTAGACTTTAGAATTGGCTATTTGCCTATTGAAATTAGTCCGGATCACTTTTGTTATATTTATATATATAAATATATATATATATAAATACATGTTCAGATGAAGACTATTTTTTACATTGGATATTTATTCAGATTTGGAAGTTTGATTTGAGTACAGACTACCATTAGATTTTGGACCTTATATTTCTATTGAATTTATTTTATCGTCGATTTAAATTCATTCTATCATTTGAACGGATTTTATTCATTTAATCTTCTTTCCGATTTATTAGATTCTTTTATTTAAATATGATACTTACTGAGTATTAGGCTTATTTTTCTATTTTATCCCTTCAGAGTAGAAGATTCTGATGTATTATAGGAGTAAAGATATCAATCAATCAATTATTCGTCCGATTTTATGAGTTTTAATTTTACTATGGCTTAAATTAATATTTAATGTATCTGGATTATAAAATTGGTAGGGTATAGGTTATTGTTATATTTTAAAAATAATTTAAATATTGTGTTATGTTGACTTATGATTTTTCGATCGGATTATTACCTCTTTTACGATGATGGTAGAGTAGGTCGTATTTATTTTATCTGACCTATTATCTAACGAGGTACTGTGTGGATTTAATTTTATTGAGTTATATATTTTATTATAACACCCGAATTTTAAAATATTGTGTTATTTATTTAATTTATTTGAGGTTTTAGATTTTAAAAGTTATAATTAATTATTTAAATTAACCTGCTTAGTTCGAGTTTGTGACAAAAAAAATTAAGAATATTTTTTTTCAAAATAAGAAATTACTAAAATTATGGTAATTGTGTTAAATTTTTATTTGTTTATGTATCAGACTATTATAAAAAAATCAGTGGTGATATATGATGATATGTCTTAATATATTATAATAGTGATTCAAGTTTGAATGTATGATCCTGGGATAAAAGAGATATTTGGCTCCATATACAGGGTTATATTTATGATGGCTTACCTACGGGTCTTGGATAGTAGTATAAGGCCTTTGGATATATGAAAACTAAAATAACTCTGATTTTGATTATCCAATTCTTAGTCGATAAGGCCGTACTGACATTTGGTCTATAAGAATTAGTGTGTTTGAATATAATTTACATGGCACACTTTAATTAAGAATCCAAAAATAAGAAAATACGAAAGATGTGTATATTTATTATAAAATTTCACAACATTACATTTAAATTTGATATGTTATTCCTTATGATATATTTTAATAAAAATTATATGTTAAATTATACAACTATATGTCATGTTAATCTTTTGACTCACTCTTACTTTTATTTTTCACTAACTCCCTTCAGATTAGTAGGCTCGGATACTTGTAGGTAAGGATATTGGTCGAGAAACTGATCGAAGGAAAATTATATTAGAATTTTGATGGAATCAATTGTTGTATTTAGTTTTGAGACCGTAGCCATAGAACGAATTAC